>BSBK01008277.1:0-95000 GCA_027943335.1 Chamaecyparis obtusa | reverse complement strand
GACAGGAATAAGGCAATAGTTCTAGATGGATTGCCTATGTTCTTCTTCCAAACCTTTTGGGATATTATCATCGAGAATGTTTACAATGTTGTTAAAGAGTTCATTGAATGTAGGAGACTCTTAAAGGAATTAAATTCTACCTTTTTAGTCCTAATTCCAAAGATATCAGGTGTGATTCCTTTGCTAACTTTAGATATATTATCCTTTCTAATTATTTCTAGAAGATTATCTATAATGTGTTTGAAATATAAATTCATTCAATCCTTCCAAATTTAACATCTAATTAGAAAAATGACTTTTTTTATCGGCTAGCAGATTCATAATTCTATCATTACCATTCATGATAATATCCATTCGTTAAGTATGGATAAAAGTAGATCTTTTGTTAAGGATTGATGTTATAAAGGAATATGAAAAATTTAATTGGTCAAGTTCCTTCTTAAAATCCTTAATTCCTTTGGTTTTGAAGCTTAATTTCTGCTTATTATTTGGGAGATGGTGTCTAAAACTAATATTTGAGTGTTAGCTGATGGTTCTCCTTCCTGCTTCATCATTTGTCCTTCATGGATTCTCCAAGAGGACCCATCTCCCCTTTTTTATTCATTATCATGATAGATAGTATAGGTAGACTTCTTTATAATATGGTTATTATAGGTATTATGAAAGGACTCAAACCTTCCTATAGTAATTTGGTATGCTTCTATCAATGTTTTGTTGATAATACCATGATTCTTGTTGATTCCTTTGTCTTGTTAGAAAATAATTTGAATAAATACCTTTGAATGTATGTAAATGCATTAGGCCAAAATATCAACATTAATAAGAGTTCACTATAATTATTCAACACCCTAAAAATAAGACAACAAATAACTACCTAAATATTTGATTGTAGCATTGAGTATATTCGTACTATGTACATTGGCCTTCCTATGGGGCTTAAGGCAAGAGATGAGTTTTGGTTGAAGCTTATTGATATATTCAATTATAAATTGGTTAGTTGGAAGGAGGATTTACTTCATAAGGGTGGGAAAGTATGGTTATTGAAATTCTCTCTTAAGAACTTACCTATTTACACTCTTAGCTTATTTAGAATGTCCTCTAAATATATTGAGGACATTGAAATAATTTAGAAAATGTTCTTATGGTATGATAGGAAAGACAAGAAGAGGATGGCTCTAATTTCACAAGAAGCTATATTTTCAAACCTAAAAATCTAGGTGGTCTTAGAATATAACAATGATACAATAATTCAATTTGGCCTTGCTAACTAATAACCTTTAGAGGTTGTTCAAAACTAATGGAGAATGGAGTTTTATATGGTGTAATAAATATCTTAATAATATTCTCCATTTCACATCTAATTAATAAACATAATTTTCCCAGGTTTATCCATTTGAAACCAATTTTATTGCTCTTATGATCTTTCAAATAATGGTATAAAGAGGATTATTGGAATGTGAAGAAGACTTGAGTTCTAGGATGATGCTTGACTTGGTAATTTAACTCTTTCATCCATTTTTTTAGGTAGTCAAAGGATGATTGTATGACAATATTTTTAGTGTATGTTGGTTATTATCTTCAACATGGAAATTGGAAATGTTTAAATGGAGGTAAATAAAATTTATGGAAACTAAAAATTAGGTTGAAATTTTTGGGTAAAAGCACAAAGTTGTGTCACGTTTCAAGCCTACTTATTAGTACAATTGAATTTGAGTATTTCTAACTAAACATTAATTTTTTTCAAACATATGGTCTAGCTAGATTCATTAGATAAGTGCTTCAACTTTTCCAATTGGAAATATCTATTAAATGCATGTTTTATACTAATTTGGATCCAATTATGAAACAAATAAAATTATTTCAGAAAAGTGATGTTTCAATAACTCTTGGGTATGTGCAGGACCATGGTATGTCAAACTAGACCCTTAAGTGGCAATGAAAATTTAGAAAATTAGGTTAAGGCAAGTTGACATAAAAATTTGAAGAAGTAATAAATATTATATCAAAAGTATGTAAGAAGTGAATATGTATAAAATTGAATTTAGTTTCTAAGATACTAGACCTTTTTTGAAAAATAATTATTCTATATGTTGAAAATTTCAAATTTCAATGTAGTAGTACAAAAATTTCATGAACAAAATAAGAAGTAGGTGTATGTCTAACCACCTTAAACACAATCAAATGATAATTTCTTTTTACAATATTCTACATATAAGTCATAGACTCATGTCCGGATGTGACGCACATTTTTTTTGTAATTTTTTTCTAAGTAAATAATTAATTATGGTTTTTCTTCTACAACTTTTCCAGAATACAAAAAATCTCGTGTCTGACCGTGTTAACTTAGTCTAAACTTTATCAAATTGAATTTTATTTTTATTTTTCTTGTAGTAGGAAAATCATATAATGTGAAACATATTTTGGATTTAAAAAATGTTATACAGTTTGAAATTTATATCTATTTTTCAATAAGTCTATCAATCAGGACTAGAAAGATAACAAGTAGGTGTATGTCTGACCACATTAAACAAAATAAAATGATAATATTTTTTTATAAGATTCTAGATAAAAGTAGTAGATTCATGTCTGGATGTGATGTATATTTTTTTGTATTTTGTTTCCAAGTAAATAACTAATTATGATTTTTCTGCTCCATTTTTTCCTGAATATAAAAAATCTCGTGTCTGAGTACCTTAACTTAGTGTAAACTTCATCAAATTGAAAGAATTGTTTAATATTATTGTATTAGGTGAAGCATAGAATGTGATGTATATTTCAGATTTCAAAAATGTTATATTGTTTGAAAGTTATAGTTATTTTTCAAAGAGTCTACCAATCAAGACTTCTTTTTCACATCGCCACTTTTTGGCATACCATGATCCTGCACATGCCCTTTTACTCTTTTTAATGATTTTTTAAAATATAGATAAAAATAGCCTTTTTTAGAGCTTAGAGTCAAGAATATTTTCATATAAATTTTATAGTATTTTGATTAGATCTAATATATTATGGTTTCAAAATACTACAAGTACATATTTTAACATTCGAGAAGATGTTGCTTCAAATAAATAAAAAAATAGTAAGTTCCATTTCATAAAAAATTAAAATTTATATTTAACACTAGAGGAGAGAGTCCTCTTCAAGAATGTGTAATTTTTTTTTCTAAATGGTGTAGATTTGATAGGGAAAATTTTACGCGAGATGAAAACTTTCATTTTCGGATAAGTTCGACTTTGAGTAGTTATATTAGAGAAAATATACATCAAAAACCAATCTTTCTTCTTTTTTGCACTAGCTATACATGTCATCTATAACATTTTTTGAAATTAGAGGCAAAAAAGATTATTTATCTATACTTGTTTGGCGAGAACTAGACCCTAGATTTTCAACATTTTTGAGCAACTGAAAAAATGTATACTTCAAAAATTAAACAACTATGTCAATTCTTATTCAAAAAAATTTAAAAAATTATATGCATAAACTTTATCCAATTTTATACATTTCATTAGTTTACATAATCTTCAAATTCTAAACACAAATGCCACATTTATGTCATTAAAGTTGAATATTTTGTACATGATGTTGACATTTTCCTTTGTAAAAATGTGACATAGGTACTTTTACCCTTCAACTCAACATCACAAATAGTCAAGATTACCAAGTTTGGGCCTTGTATTAATTAGGAAATTACTCTATATTTTTTGTGGTTGAGTATCTTTATAGATCTCTAAAAGATGCCCCTTGTTGGGCCCATGGTTGGAATACTAAATTAATTCTAAAGATCAATATATTTTCTAGAATTCCACTCCAAAACAAAATTCTTGTTACAAGCTAGGGTTTTCTTTGCACCAAAATATCAACATGTCAATGAATGATATAACCACTAGACTTATAGAAGGCACAAGAGGAGGTTAAACCATGTCACAAATACCTTGAGGGACATTGGCGCATTGCCAACAATCCCCCTCCCAACATTATTCACTATGGCCTACATATATTTGAACCTATGACCAAGCTCTAATACCACTTTTTACAAGCTAGGGTTGTTATTGCACAAAAAGATCATCATGTCAATTCCTGATACAACCACTAGCCTTATATAAGACACAAGAGGTGGTTAAACCATGTCAGGGATCCTGTGAGGGATGCTAACGTATGACGAACAATTATTACCTTGGATAATATCTATAAGCATTTGTTTTCTTTAGCTAATAGATTATCTTTATGCTGTGAAGATTCAAAGAGTGTTTTTCACTTGTTTATAGCATGTTATTACACTCATAATGTTTGGAATCTCTTCCATCATCTCTTCTCTCCTTGGACCTCTCCTTCCTCCAAATCAATACTTTCACTACTTTGGAAGGTTTCCTTAGAACACCTTGTGTGGTGCATCTGGAAAGAGAGTAAAAATAGGGTATTCTAGGAGGAATTTTTTGAACACCTTTTCAAGTATTTGTTAAACTTAAGAGGTAAATTTTGAATAATTTTCACTTTTATTTATCCAACAATAAAAATTATGCAAGATGCTTAATTTTGGACTATGTGAAAGTGTTTAGTATTGAAAATAAGGGTTGTTTATGACTTAATTGATACCATATTTCACAAATATTAAGGAATTAAATCATAAAATTCAACTCTCAAAATTCTTTTTGGTGGATTCCACTTCCTAAGCCCTAGTCTTCCTAATAGCCTTTCAAATCAATATTTTCAAGAATATCTCACATTGAATGTTTGATCTCAAAAATATGGTTACCTTTTTATATAATGTTTATGGCCCTCTATAACATATTGAATAATTGCCACTCTGCAACTTCCCGCTCTGCAACTTCCCAACCAACATAATTTTCAAACGGTAGGCTCCCATGCCTCCCTCCCTTGGGGGAGATGTTGTCCCCTTGGCTGCCCCACCTGCTGGTCCTGATGGACCCCAGGCCACTCCTGTTATTTCCTCTATCATAGGCCTAGTGGTTGAGTCAATGAGGGAATCTTAAAAAGCATCTTCTTTTGCTGATACCCTATTGTCTCCCCCAAAACCCAACTAGAAAGGAGCCCTTGTTGGAGAAGCTCACCAATCTTTGGAGGCTCTGCTGTTGGATTTCATTTAGACTGAGGAAGGTGCTAAACTGTTGCTCCTGGACTCAGTGGTGAATCGAATAATGGTAGACTTCCAGCTGTCCTTGGTTGGTCGATTCTTCAATTTTTGACCTACCATAGAAATGGTTAGGAAATGTGTGTCTAATCAGTGGAAGATCAAGGGTTTTGTCCTGGTTTCAGCTATGCTGGGTGGACTTTTTCTATTTAAGTTTACCACTCTTGAGGACATGTCTTGTGTGCTGACGGGGTCATGGGTTTATGGAAAGCACTTCTTGGCCCTCAAAAAATGGAAACCCAGATTCAATCCGATGATGGACCTAAAAAGAATGACCCTAGTTTGGGTCCGCCTCCCTGGCCTCCCTCTCGAGTACACTGACAAGAAAGTCTTCAGATGGATAGGTGATCCTTTAGCTCATTCATCACAGTGGACTAGGTGATTCATTTGAAGTCCAGGCTTGTTTTTGCTAGATTTTGTGTGAATGTTACTCTAAATAAAACCCTACCCAACTTTATCATTTTCAAATTGAAACTAGGTAGATGGACCCAAGCTCTAGTGTATGAGAATGCTACCCTCTTCTACCAGAATTGTGATAGTAGAGGCCATTCTAGTGACACTTGCAATTCCTCCAAGCTAGGACCTAAAAAATGGAATAAGTACAAAGGTGTGGCTAAGGGTCCCCCCCCCTTAGGTGAAGAAGAGAAAGTGGAAACTAGGCCACCCTCGGTGACTAAGGAAACAAAAATTCCAACTATTGAAGATCTAGCCCTGGAGGAAGGTGAGATCACCCCCCTGGGAGATGAATGTTGGATGCCCTGATCTAGGTCCTCATGAGTCCACAAAGGAACTAGTTCTCTAGCTGGTGGTGGAGCCATTAAAAATCCCCTCGACACCTCCCCCCCCCCCCAGAGGGGATGATGAATAGCCCTACTAAGGTAGAACAACCTGCCATTGTGGTTGATCTAGAAGTGCAATCCCCAAAGCTAGATGCTAAATGCCCCCCCCCCCACAAAAATTCTATGAAGAAGAGCCCTCCCAGCTCCCTTGATGGTTTGGAGGATGATGAAGGGGAATGGAAAATGGAAAGAAAGAAAACCAAGCCTAAAAAGGCTGATGTGGGAATGGAAACACCCAGGAGAAGGCCTTCAAACAGGGCAAGGAGATCGTGAGGGACCATAAGGGATGTTGTAGCAGGTAAGAAACAAACCTTGGAATCTAGTTTCAAAAGTAAAAAATGAGTTGCCTTTCTTGGAATGTGAGCGGATTGAACAAATCCCTTAAGAAAAGTGTTGTCAAACACTACATTTTTTTATCTTAAGCTTGATATTATGCTCCTCCAAGAGGTTAAGATGTCAGCTAGTAATTTCACTACCCTAGCACCCAATCTTTGGCTGGGTGTTGCCTTCCTTTATTCTGAAGCTGCGGGGGTGTCTGGTGGTATTGCTATGCTCTAGAACCCCAATAGGATAATTGGTTAGCTATTTGCTTCTTCTCCCAACTTCCTTGCTGTCACCTTCAAGAAGAATGGTACTGAATGGACTACTTTCAATATTTATGCTCCTAATACCTGGGTGAGTAGAGCTTCCCTGTGGGTTGATCTTGGTCATTGGTAGGATCAGGACTATTCTATGAATTTCTTGCTGGTAGGTGACTTTAATACCCCCCTTTACCCCTCAAAAAAGTGTGGTAGTCTTATGGATTACTCAGATAGTATGGGGGAGTTGACTCATTTTATCTCTTCCACAGGTCTTATTGACCTCACTCTAAAGGGGAACCCCTTCACTTGGTCCAATAATAGGAAAGGTTCCCACCTCATTCAGGTGAGACTGGATTAGGCCTTGGCCACCTCTTCATGGAACCTTTGCCTGAACTCCTCCTTATCTTCCCTCACTACAACTATGTCGGATCATAACCCCCTCCTTCTTAGTTGGTTTGACACCCCTAAGGTCAGCTCAGCGCCCTTCAGATTTGAAATTATGTGGTGCTCTCACCCATCCTTTAGGGATTAAGTGAAATTCTGGTGGAAGACTAATATCAGGGGTACAACCATGTTCAAAATAGCCCAAAAGCTTGAAATTATCTGAAGGGAGGTTAAAGGTTGGAGCAAACATAACTTCGGTGACTTTCGCAATGAGAAGATGGAACTTTCTAGAGTCTTAGACTCCCTCCAGGCCCAGTTGGTTGCTGGAAACTATCCACCCCAGGTTCAGGTGGAGGAGGAGTTGACTAGACATAAGTGGCAGGAAACTCTAAAAAAAGAAGAAATCTACTAGAAGAATAGATCCAGAGTCCAGTGGCTTGTAGAAGGGGATAGGAACATGACCTTCTTTCATAGGTCTACCAGCATCCATAAAAGAAGAAATACAATTGCTACTATTAAGGACAAAGGAGGGAATGAAGTCAAGGAGAAGGATAAGGTTAATCTGGTGGCAGTTAATGACATTAGGGAGCTATACTCTAATGAGGGTCCAATATGCCCAGACAACATCCAAAAACAACTCTTGGACCACATCCAAAGTGCTATAATGCTTAGTGACAATAACATGCTTACAGAGAAGGTCTTTGATGAAGAGGTAAAGAAGGTGGTCTTTGCTATGGGAGCTTACAAAGCCCCTCAACCAGATGGATTTCCTCTGGCATTCTTTTAGGAGTATTGAGACATTGTGGGGACTGATGTTACCCGGGCTGCCAGAGACTTCTTTAGGACTGGGTGCAACCTCAGGCAGCATAATCAAACCTACATTGTGCTAGTTCCAAAGCATGACAATCCTACCACTATGATGGATTTTAGGCCCACCAGCCTATGCAATGTACCTTTTACAAGATCCTTACCAAGATCCTGGTTGGCAAAATCAAGCCTCTACTAGACAAGATTATCAGCACTACTTAGAAAGGTTTTGTGCTGGGTAGATAGATCCTGGATGCATCAATTGACACCCATGAAATGATCCATTGTATGGATAGAAGCAAGGCTCTAGGTATGGCATTTAAACTGGATATCTCCAAAGCTTATGAAAAAGTTAATTGGTCATTTATGATTAAAATTCTTGCTAAAATGGGGTTTAATGAGAAGGTTATCTAGATTATACAAGAATGTACTCAAATGGTTAGCCTCTCTATTTTGGTCAATGGCTCCCCTAGTGGTTATTTTAAGCTTGAGAAGGGTCTTAGATAGGGAGACCCCATCTCCCCCTACCACTTTATTATGGTGGCTGATGTGCTTAGCAAGAATCTTTGTATGTTGTCTCCTACGGGAAGAATAAAAGGTGTCAAACCTTCTTCTACCCTTCCTCAGGTGGTGTTAGAATAGTTTATGGATGACACCTTCCTCTTTGGGTATTCTTCTGTGATTGAGGCTAGGAAGTGGAAATAGATCCTGGAAAGTTATGCTTGGGCTTCTGGATAGTTTATCAACTATCAGAAGAGCGGGTTGTTCTTCTTCAATACCCCCATCGAGCTACAAAATAAGGTGCTTCAAATCCTGGGTTGTCTGGCAGCTTGGCTCCCTTCTACCTACCTTGGCCTCCCCCTTACGGTTAAAGAGGTGTCCCAAGATTTCTGGAATTCCATCCTTGAAATAAACCAGAGGAAACTTGCTGCCTAGAAGGGGAAGTTTTTAAGCAATGCTGGAAAACTTCAGCTCATGGCCTCCATGCTCCAAGGGATCCTTGTTTACTTCCTATCCCTCTTTAAAATGAGAGGCTACATGGCTGACAAACTTGAAAATATTCAGAGAACCTTTCTGTGGATAGGATCTAAAGAAAAGAAGAGGAAGTCTCTTGTTAATTGGGACATGGTCTGCCTCTCGAAGAGAATGGGTGGCTTGGGGCTAAGAAAAATTTGGCTGATTAATAAAGCCCTTACCATGAAAGTGAATTGGACGCTTATAGAAGGGAAGGCAGATTAGTGCAAACTTATGGAAGCCAAGTACCTACAAGGACACCCCTATAGGTGGATGTTCCATGATGGTGATCTCCCTAGTGGATCCAAACTCTAGACGAACATATGTAAATGTAAGACCCTTGTATCTAAAGGATCTTTCTAGAAAATTGGAAATGGGAGATCCATCAGATTTTGGAATGACCACTGGATTGTGAACCAACCTAACCTAGGCTGTAGGTTCAAACCTCTTATGGACTACCTCAGACCTATCCTAGGTAATAGAGTCTCCAACTATATCACTAGTAGGGATTGGGAGGATATACCTAATTGGTCAAGGAACAGACCAAACCTACAACACTTAGCCAAGAATCTCATGGAAATTATGGCTAATGTTAGAATTTTAGGGCTTGAGGACTCTATTATCTGGGCCCCCACCCAGGCTGGTACCTTCTTTGTTAAATCTTCTTACAATCTACTTCTCAAGGAGGAGAGTAACCTGAGGGATTGGAAGGTGTGGATTGCCCAGATCACACCGAAAATAAATTTTTTCTGGTGGACTTTAATGCATGGTAAGGTCCTAAACCAGGATAACCTAATAAAGAGGGGCATCCCCATGGTGAATAGATTTATCCTATGTAAGAAGGAGGAGGAAATGGTGAACCACTTGTTAATCCATTGTGATTATGCCTCCAAAATATGGCAAGAGGTTATCGGTAAATTAGGTATTTCATGGGCCTTGGATAGAAAAGTGCATCAATTTAACAATTGAAGATCCCCCTCCAATCACCCCCTACTCCAACTTCTCTAGCATATGCTACCCCCTCACATCTGCTGGGCCATTTGGAAGGAAATGAATAACAAGATCTTTAGAGAGGAGAGTAACCATTCTGAGGCATGCCTCCATATTGGTATTAAGCTCCTATGTGAGAATGCCAGGATGGCCAAATGGAAGCTTCCCCCCTGTCCTCCTACTGCCTGGGAAGTGAGAATTGTTGACAAATGGAACATCCTTGTTGGGTTCTCCAGGTTTGACGATGCTAAAAAGATAGCTAGAAAAGCTACCAGATGGGCTGCCCCCCCAGAGGATGGACTAAATTAAACTTTGATGGGGTGGAAAATAATATGAGCCAAGGAGGGGGTGGTGTTCTAAGAGATCATAGAGGTGATTGCCTGCTAGCTTATGCTGGGCCCATCAATAACTACATGGTCACCCAGGCAGAAGGAATGGCCCTTCTCTAGGGGATTAAATTCACAAAACAAATGAATGTCAGGTAGCTGGAAATCAAGGGGGATTCCAAAGTGGTTGTTGAGGCTATCAAAAGTGGTGCTAGTGTGGGATGGCAGGCTAGACCTATTATTATGGAGATCGGTGAGCTAATTAATAGCTTCCAGAGCACCACTATAACTCACACATACAGAGAAGGGAATTTGGTTGCTAACTCAATGGCGGCAATGGGCCTAAGACAAGCCAAAATCAATAATTGGAAGGTGGCTAGTGATTTACCTCTAGTGACTTAGAAAATCATTGGGGGAGAAATGAATATCAATGTTTAAATGTGCCACACTATCATATTCATTGTGAATCCTTACTGGATCACATGCTGGTGTGTTTTGATGATTTTTGTGATTATGGGAAGGAGAACCCAAATTCCCATAAAGAATCATAATTACCCTTTAAATGTGTGGATTATGTGCTATCTGAATCAGAGGGATTACTTGGCTAATGAGGACAACAAGTGTGTCCTTGGTATTATTACTATTAATGGCACCTAGAGATCTATTACATCTAGTAGTACGGAGCCCATTTTCTAAAAATTTTCTCAAAGCATGCATTTTAAGTATAAACCTTCCTCAGAAAGGCTTTGCAAAAACAAAGGGTTTCTTAAGTTCTGTAGGAACACTTGGCTCTTTGTTTTCTAGGTTATTTTGGCATAGGAGGGTCTGAACTTTGAAATGGGAGGCAACATTCTCTGCATTAAGCCTGATAAAATTGATGAGGCCTTCACCTCTGATGCGCTAGTGACACATTATTGCAAGGAGAGTAGCATTTGGGGTTTTATGAAGAGAATGAAGGGTGGGCATGATGAACGAATCTCTGAATAGTTCGTGTCATCCTGGGACAATAGGTGTGTCTCTGTTGGAGGCATCCACTTCCAGCTGAATGAGGAGGTCATAGCCAAGGTGACTGGGCTTTCTATGACAAGGAGAAAATACAAAAAAACCAGTTGTACTCCTGACCCTACCAGCCTCAACCAATTTTTCAAGGATGGAGAGCTGCCAGTGAAAAGTAGGGGGGCTTCAACAGGGAGGTGTTGTTAGATTTCTAGCCAAAAATATGCCTCATAGTGATGAAATACTTCACGTTGGAAGGTAAGTTCACTATTTTTTAGTACTACCACTTACCGTTCTTAAACCATATTAGAAACAAGGATTTAATTTCCATCCCTTTCTATCTTCTACACTCCATAGAAAGCAATATCCTTGATATTAAGGATAACCTAAATAAGCCAATACCTATCCTCTATTAGGGCTTCCTTCTCTACATTTACTAGTTCCACAAAGCTATCTGCCCAACACCCCAACACCCCCCCGATTATCTAGGAGATGACCTAGGAGGATTCCCCAGCCAAAATTGAAAATCCCACCCAGTCCTCCTCCTAGTCCATCCGTGTCATCCAAGAGCCTAAGCTGGGTGCTAAAGAGGGTAGGAACTGCAAAAAATGTGTTAAAAACCCATTCAATAGGAGGGGTGGCTAGGAGGTGTCTTATGTCTCTGAATCTGAGGAAATTAAAGATAGGAAGGAGGATGACAGTACTCTAGAGACCGCTTGTAGGTCCAAAAAAGGAAAATAATGGAGAGCCAGGTTAGTCTAGAGGTGGATTTGAGTGGCTCAAGTCATAGGAGGTCTAACAGATTTTCCAGAGAGCAATCTAAAACTAGGCTACTGGAAATGGCATCTAAAGAACATTCCATGACTGAAAAAGATTCCCAGACCATTGAGCCCATGAATGATTCCTTGGAGGATCACATGAGTCCCCCTAGGACTAGTAACAACCCTGTTCCCAACCCCAAGCAAGCCATGGAAACCCCCAATATTCCTACCCTGCTCCTATGTCCTACTTAAGATCCCCAGGATAAGCCCCCTACCTCTATTTGTAATACCGAGGCCCCAAAGGACAAAAAAAATTTCAAAGGTACTCTTCAAAGGGGGTTCACAAACTTGGACAAAGATATTGCGGAGATTAAGGAAAATATGTAGGAGCTGATGAACCAATACATGTTGACCAACAAATTTGGCCTGAAGGTTATGCATGCTTCGGCTATGACTCTCTATCATGTATAGGAAAAGCTGGTGGGTGGTACTCTTGAAGTGAATGAGGACAACAAGGATCTTTTCTTGTTTTTGTAGGAAGAATGGGTGAGGACCCTACTATCTAAGTAGTTGGTTGGGAAAAATTAATTCTGGTTCCCATGTACTAGTTAGTTTTGACTGGGCCTGGCCCTAGGATCCCCTATTTTTTGGTTGGGGTTAATGTTAGTTTTTATAGCTTTCTGTTCATCCCTGTGTGGCTTTTAACTGATACTTTACATGCTACTGCTCAGTTTAGATACTCTATTTTAATTCATTTGATTAGTACCATGGTTTATGTTTTTGATAGGGACAGATTTAGACTTGGTGATTATACTGTTAAACTGTTATATCTGCTTTGACTGGTTACATTAATGTGCTATTAATGTGCTACTAGTCCTTTATTCCATGGGCCAGCACCCTCTTGCTGCTTTATCTATCAAAAACATATTGAATATTTAGGTAGGGTTGTTTTTTAATAACACCCTCAATAAATGACTAACAATCAACTATTATAACTAATTAGGCTACTTTTACAAAGAAAGTATGGGATTTATTCACCCAAAAATTATAAAATTATCTTTAGGGGCCTATAAATTTATCATTTTGTTTAAATCCATAGTTTTCATTAATTGGAACACTCATCAATTCACCCTTCTATCAAACCCTTTGTCTTCTTATGCAAATCAAGCCTAATACATGATCATATTAGGCTAGGGCATCACCAAATTGTCCTCTAGCACCTTCCCCTACTCCTAAAAACTTATCAAACATAAAATAAATCTCCAAAAACTCCATTGCACCAATGTTTTTATTTTTTACTAGTGGAATGGTCTTTAAAACATGTTTTCACTCACCAAATCCTAAAATTCATGGTTTCAAGTTTTGGGTAAAATCGCTCTAACTTCCACAAATCTCAATGAAAATAGGATAAACTAGATAAAAATAAAATAATATTCATATTTCTATTTAGTAAAAGAGGTCTTATATCACTTTCAAAGCTTACATGACTGTACAATTCTCTTCATCGAAGGATTCACAAAAAATCACTTATTTAAGTCAAAATCCAGTGGTTGCACATGTAAGTGGTAAGGTTCTAAAACATGCATTTTGAACAAGTGATTTTTAAACATGCCTACTAGAAATAAATTTCTACCATGTGGATTTGGAATAAATTACATATTTGAATATTAGACTCCAAGTAATAAAATTTCTATTAATGAAGTTTTTTGAGATTTAGTCTCTAAGTGCCTCAAATTTTGACATCAATTTATAGAAATTTTGGAAAATAGGGGGAGCAGTTCCACTTTTTGCCCAAAAGTGGGACTCAACTTCATGCAGCCACCCATCATTTATTTCTTCATTGCTCCTATTCTATATAAATTTGGCACCAAATCATATCTTTTCTCCAAGTGCCTTGGGCCACCTTGATGTCCATGAAGTGTTTCATGGATTAGTATAAGTTTTATTTTTTCAACCATCTGATCATTATAAGAAACCTATGGATTAGATCCCCCCGATGGTAACTTGGAACATTTGGAAGGAACACAATAATAGTGTGTTCAGAGATCAATGAAGAGCTAGTATTGTGCTTTCTCAAATAACAAATAATAAATCAAGGAGAGTTTGAATGGTGGTTCATTTGAAAAGGGGAAGGTTATCCCTACCCTACAAGAAGCTATAATTAAACATGTCTAGGGCTTAACTCAGAATCTATTTAACATCAATTGGTTAGGCATTGTGATAAAAAAAACTACCATTTGGATCTTTTAGGATTAAGTAATATTGAGAGGGGGGTGAATCAGTATCATGACACTTCAAATTAAACTTAAACTAATTGAAAATAAACCATATGAATGCTAAAATGAAAAGAACATAAACACATAACTCATAACACAATCATTTTTTTTCAAGGAAACCCTGGCCAGTAAGGGAAAACCTCAGTGGGGATGGTAACCACAATTATGTACTAAAATATAGAATCCCTGTTAGGAGATCTAGCTCTGTTAGGAGCTAAGTTTTACATAGTACACTTCCTTGTTAGATGAATAGAAAACCCTATTATGGGTATACAAAAACCCTATTAAAGGTGTGGTGAGCTTAAAACTCTTACAATTGAAATTCTGTTACAAAAGTGTTCCTCAATAAGTGAACTGTACAAGCATCTGCTATGTTTGATAGTTCTAGTTATAGCTCTATCAATATCTTTTCTCACATTTTCTATCTGCTTTTAATAATATTCCAAATTCACATCCATCACATATACATCTCTATCACACTTATCGCTTCCACAAAATAGTCTATACTTATATCAATTCTACCATCCAGCTAGCTCTCAAATACAATATAAAACATAATAATTACTTATAAAAATGATAAATGTAGAGTCGGCGATCTTGTATTACCAAAGTGTCAGCAATATACAACTTTTATCTGACTTAGCATGCTACCATTTCATCTAACCTTCCCTCAATCATCACGACTATTCATATACCATGTTTCACTATTTCTCTATCTTTGAATACCATCATATCACTCTATCTTACTGATATCAACACCAAAACATGTGTGACCTTAATTGAAGGTCCTACAAATCCAAACATGTCTTCTTCTAATTTTGCAAGCCATAATATATCATATATCATCTTCGCTGATCAAAACTGTATTGCAGTATACTATTATTTTGATTCTGCACTTAGTCATTTTCATGACTGTGTCTCCCACACTTATTCTTACTTCATGCGATCACAACAAAATAAGTGTTTCCATCAATGACAACCCTTAAGTGATCCATAGTGCTCTCAAAATCACTTGCCAATAGGGTCTTTCCCGATAAGGGATGGATTAAGTGTAACTTTAATGGTTGTACAAAAGGGAATCCAAGTGTTTTTTCTAGTTGAGGGTTTATCACGGATTGAAAAGATATTTTCATGGAAGGATAATGTGGGAATTTAGGAAAAGGAACAAATAACGAAGTTGAAACCATGAATTCTTTGTGGGGAATTAAGAGGCTAAATAACCTTAACTAACAAAAAAAATTCATAGAGGGGGATTCAAAACTAATAATTGACCATCTAAAAGGAGAGGCTATCTTTCCATGGGACTTCAAGAGTCTCTTGGAGGATTGTAAGATAATGTTAAATACCTTCTATATGTATGAATTTTACAACACACTCAGGGAAGGTAATAGATATGTGTATTTTATGGGTAATATTGGATTAAATTCCCAATGTTGGATCAGGGTTAACATTAATCAATGTCCTCAAGGGCTAAGGGAGATTATAAAAAAAGAAATAAAATAGATGATCTTGGTTCTCCAAATGGGAAAAAAGAAATGTTGAAAGATGGGGAACAAGAGTTGTATCGGTTGGTTTTCTAAGATTGGGAATGACGAAGAGAGGAATGACACTACTTTTTTCTTGGTGCCAAAAGATGTTTTATAATAAGAGAATAATTTTTTTTAATTCTAACCTTTTGGTCAGCAATGGAAGATGAAGTACTCAAAAATTATTTATTTTGGGTTGGTTAGTAATAAAAGGACTAATAATGATTACATTGGAAAGTATGGAAATGAAATATATTTAATCTTGAAATGAAATATATACATATGGTATCAAATGAAAAATCTTGTATCAGCAAGATTTAATCAACATAATGATAGGGTTAATTGCTTGAATAAATATAGCACAAATAGAAAGAACATTGGTAATTCCAAGTGGTTTTAAAAATGTCCCTTGAATAATCTTATGGATCATCTAGAAAAATAACTGGAAAGCATAGTATTTGAAACATTCCACAAATTGATGTGAAGGAAGGACATATGTTAATGAGATAGATTTCAAAATAAAAAATTAATAAAAGATTGATATTTTTATTAGAAACAATAAAAAAGAGTTTCTCTAAATTATAGTACCATTGGGTATAGTGTGATATACCATATGAACACTTTCATTATCCAATTTATGAACTTGACAACAATGGGTTGGATATAAAGAGATTGAAACCTAAAGACTATAAAGAGCTTAAGAAAAATATTGACCTCTGGAATCTGTTTTCTAAGGTGGGGTTAACCGCTTACTTTTAAGTTGTCATAGGTTATAATAAAATGTTATCAACTAGATTTTATAACTCATGGTAGAAGGGTTTTGTTTCAATTGGTAGTAATAAGTTTCAACTCATGCCAGAGTTGATAGTAGAAGCTATAGTGTTGGAATGTGATGGTGAGAAAGTGGAGAGACAAAGCTTTAGAGAATATAACCTTACATAAATAAATCATTCAATAGGAGAGAGAAAATGGTGGTGGCTTCTAGCAAAAATGACTATAAAAGGTCCCTTATCCATCCTTATTAACCTATGTTTTATTATCCTGTTATGAAGTAGTTTACCTTAGAAGGTAGATAAACCACCTTCCATGGCTACCATTTCCCTATCTTAAACTATATTAGAAATGGTAAAAGATAAACATGTCATTTTTGCTACTTTCATCCCTTAGTAGTAGTATTACCAAAGGTTCTTTCACCCTATGCACTAGGGACTGATTTATGTCCTTTACCAACATGAATTTGGCAATTCCTCTTTCAAGAGTCATTTCATATCTTAACCTCATCTCATAAAGCTGATATGAAACAGGAACATTTTAGTAGTTCAATGGGCATTGAACTTATAAAAAGTAATATGTCACCTAAAAAATATAGGAAAATCTTAACAGCTTTTGTAGGACCCCTCCATTTCCCTCATCTTGGTAAGAACACTCTGGTAAGCACTATTGTTATTTCTTGCAAAACTTTCCATAGATTTTATGCAAAGTTATTAGATATCTTGACTGTAGTTCATCAACTTAATTAGAATAGATTTCATCTTCAAATGAATTCATGGAATATGTTAATTTAAGACATAGTTTTGAAGTAATATTACCTTTAGTTAACTATTGTGGTATTAGAACATGAAGGTGTATACCTATGCTTACATGATAGAATTAATATTACTCTAAGATGCTTGGAAATTCCATCTAAAATTATAATAAGGGAGCTTATGTGGATTAGAATATTGCCCTAATGAAAAATAGAATGAGTCAAATTAACTAACATAGTTTTGAGACATTTTAAAATAAAGACAATCAATGGTAATTAGCAAGTGAATAGTAAACCTAATAGAATCTTTAAGTTATTTGGAAACATTATATGTTATGATGCCTTAACTTAGGTATGGATGATGCACGCACATAGATGGTTTGTAATGATCTCTAGAAGTGTAAAATTTATGTTAGAGTGATAGGTGTACGCATCAAAATATAAATTTAGGAAGGCTTCAAATAAAAGTAAATTTTTGTGATAGAATTGAGCTATGCAATTTAATTGGCCCCTACCATTCTCCCTCTATGTGAGACACTTTTGTGGATAAGGTTGGGAGACCGTTAGTCTTTTAGCCTTGTTGAGCCCTACTAAAACATATTGCCTTGATGAGAATCCATGTAACGTGATTATGTAAACCCCATTTACTTACGAAAAAAAACAATATGTCCAAAGAGAAGTATATTTCAATTTTGGTGATACATTTAGAACCTCAATGATGATAATGTTTACCAAGGTGGAACTAATTCTAAGAATAGTTATTGGGAGAAATTCAAGATGAATAATTATGGTTAAGCTAGGAAATGATGTACAAATGAAACTCTTATTGCACTTTCATGTAATTATGGATTTAATAGTTAATTCAATTTGTTCAAAGTTTAATATTGTAGAATTGGAACATCCTGACAAATCAGATTAGACAATTAATTGCTATGAACTAGAGGTGAAACTGCAATGAATGATTAGGTTACTTAACCTTGAGTTAAAATGTGAAGTTTGAAATAGCATTGATAACTATTTTACCATAGTCCCTAGTATACCTTGAGGTAGGATTAATAATGAAGGGTTGATAATTATGTGACTTTAACTTTAAGTCATGATGTTTATTCAAAATTAAATCTTACTTTTGGGAATTGAGAAGATTATAATTTCTTGATAGAATAAGATTGGTTCAATAAAGCAAATAGTGATGATTTCATAGATTGGAATTATGGATTAATTGTAATTTGAAGCATTTTGAAATTCAGTATCATAAGAGAATTGATGGATTCCTTAGAGGATAACTCATTACCTAACTTGAAAGTGTATTGATAAAATGAAAGTTAAGTTTTTATTTTATTTTGATCATGCTCTGATTATTATGGGAATACTGATAATTACATTGAGTGTGCAAGACTAAAACCATGGAAAGGGGAAGTCAAGCTATTCTGTGTGTGCCTCCCATGACACCAAAATTTGTGTCCTAAAGCAGGACTAGGCCTATTGTGATGTGTCTTTTTTTTTTTTTGTGAAGAGAAAGGGGTTATGTGAATGTTTAATTTTATTATTTCTTTGTTTAATTGTGGACCTTGCCAAGTAGGAAAGTGATGTTTTTTTGAGGTGTCTATGACACTTGTAATGTGAATTTAGTTGCATTTTAAATTTTATTTGGAACTAAGGAAGTTGTCACCATCCAACCCTAGTACAAATTGGTCTTCCCCATACCTCTACCTTGGTTAGGGCACACATGGGAAGTCACATCTCCTTAAATCTCGAATTTCACTTTTAGGTTGGGTTTTGAGGGGTCAAATTGACCCCTAGGGAGTTGTTTTACACAAAAATAGAAGGCCCATGGGTTATACCTATGGGTAAGGGTCCTTTTTAACCATAGGACACCCTAGAGCCACCTTGGGAAGCCCTACAAAAGTGGGCTTTTGTCAAATGGCGAAAATCAAACTCACATGTGAAACTTCATAAGTCAAAAAGTTTCCAACTCTCTTCTCCATTCACCTTTTGCAGTTCCACTTTAGGAAAGTTGTAAGGTTTTGGGTAGGTCACCCAATGGGAAGCTCACAACTCTCCCAAGGGCATGGGTGGGTGTGACAAGCCTATTTTAGTGGAAAACTTGGATTGTGTTTCCTAATCACCCACTCTCCAACTTTGGAGACAATCTAGGAGTTAGGAGAAAGTTAGAGAAGAAAAAGGGAAGAAAAGGGAAGACTCACTTGATCTGTCTACCATAACTTCAGGTGAAGGTATGTGCACATCAACCTCCATTAATGGATTTTATGCATTTTATGAGTTCATATGAGTAGGAAAGTATTTTAGTTTGTATATGTGTATTGTGAGTTGTTGCTATGCTTTATGTAAGTCCTTGAGTTCATTCATGAGAGTATTGTGTGGGCAAAGTGTTTTGAATCTCTTGTGTCGTAGTGATAAATGTGTATGTTAGGTGAGCTAGAGATGAACCATGGTTGTTTTTTCTTGAAGTTCTTATTTCCTTCTTGTTGAGTGGGTCTTAGTAGATCCTTGTTGTGAATGGCCATGTAAGAAAAAAAAGTTTTTGTAATCCTTGTGTGAGGGAAAGAATGATGTATATGTTGTTGTTTCATGAAGTAATGTGATGTGTGCAATATTTGAGGGATGTATGGGTGTTTCTTGTTGGCTTGATTTCCCCTTGCTCGAGGTTTGGCTAGGACCTATGAGGTCTCATGATGCCATATGGTAGGGAGGAGAGTACCATGGTTTTGCTAGTCAGTTTTGTTTTCTTGCAGGTTTTTCAAGATATCTTGGTTGGACCAAGCTAGGGCTATGAAAGAATGTAGTGTTTGTGAATTCCCTCAATGTGGTATTGGGTGTAAAGTGTACCTTGTAAAAATGTAATATAAGTCTTTATCTCATCTATTTCTTCTTGTAAGATCTTGTAAGATAGAGTCTCCTTGTAAAGTTTTGTAGTGTGTGTAAGAAGTGACATGCTTGCAAGTTGTAATAAAAAAAAAGGGAAATGCTTATTGATGTATCTCTTTGATTGTAGCTATAACTTGTAGGAAGAGTAATGTTCTTTATTTATTTATGTTTCTTATGATAATCTGTCCATACTAGTGCTTGTATTGCTATTGTAAAATGTGTTTAGAAGAATTCTTAGTAAGCTATACACTTTTAACATATATATATGTTAATATTATAAAAAAAAAAAGGTTGTCTTTTTGCCTAAGGAAATCTAGGCATGACAGCTTTGGGGAGATCAAGATGGATTTGTAAAGCTTGAAGAAGAATTATGAAATTTCTTTGGAAGATGTTGACATTGCTAATGCAAATAGAGTGGATCTAAAGTACAAGCTAAGGAAGGCATATGATATTATAGACAAGTTGAAGCAGCAACTTGAACAAGAGAGAAAATTGAGAGATGATCAAGTACGAAAGCACAAACTGAAGAGTTATTAGATCAAGATCAAATTGAGAAGCTAAAGCATGAAAAGGATTCTTTGACGGATGAATTGGAGATCATAAAATTGAACCTGATGAAGGAAATTGATGTTGAAAAAGAGGTAAATGAAAAGTTGCAAAATGAACTATCAAGTACAAGGTATGATGCAAATTATAGAGAGTGAGCTGAGTGCATTAAAGAAAAAGTATGACTAGGTAAAGAGATACTATATTACCATTACTGGAAAACTTGATAAGACTAAAGGTTGCATAGAGAAACTTCATGAGAGAAGATAGAAATTGGATGAGTAAATTGATATGGAGAAGCTTGTTGGAGATAAGATAGAAGTAGGATTTAATGAAAATCCTAATTAGAGGAAAGATAGACTTGTGGTGAATCTTGACTCACCTAAGAAGTCAGAATTTGAGGTTACGATAGTAGAACCTAAGATACCTACTTATAAGAACAATGACAAGGATTTCAGCCATGAAGATCAATCAAAGAAGCAAACTGAAAAAGGTACTCTTAAGTTCAAGTTTACTAGATTTTGTTTTAATTACTACTTTTATGGACACAAGATAAAAGAATGTAGAAAACTAGATATTAGATATAGAAGACCTATATATGATCACTTGGATGATTTCCTTAAGAAGAAAAAGGAGAAAAGATCGAATGAGGCAAAGATGTAAAAGGTGACTGTAGTAAAGATGTTGAACTTAGACAACCTGGGGATAAGGAAACAAGTAAAGAAAATGATATTGTGCAAGATAATGTTTCTAATACTAGTAAGGATTATGCTAAAAAGAGAGTTGAAGAAGTTAGGAAACCTATTGCAAGATCTAGAAAGATTGTTTGTTACAAATTCAATAACTTTGGTCATATTGCTAAGTATTACAAGTTGCAAATTGACTATAGCTAATTAAAAACTAAGAAGAAGGTAACATGTTTCGAGTGTAACAATGATGGACATGTAGAAAATTATTGCATATATACAAGATGAGTTAAGAATTCCTTCGGACCACTCACAAAGAAAATGGAATTGAGTAAAGTGGATCAAGAGCTAGCAGCTCACTAAAAATAGAGTTTAAGGAAAAATGGGTCAAATAGAATGAATCTATGGAATTTGAGGTCAAGAAAGATGAAAAGGAGAATGCGAGAATTCACAAGATTCCTTAGAGTCTTTTTGACTCATTGTTAGGGTGCATTGGTTCACCATCTGCATGATGGGAAATGTATGCCTTAGGGGAGCATGACAAATTATCACCAGGAAGATACAAAGCCCCTATATGGATGAGTTAATTTATGCGATCTTGGAAGAATCTTAGGTATGGTGTAATGTGATCTTGGATAAGGTACCATTAGTTTTGGAGATGTGTATGAGAATTTTTACCAGATTGAGCCAGCACTGGTTTCTTGCATCTTTATGAGAAGTTTTTGGGAGTTGTGAAAAATTGACTATAACGTTAATATTATAGACAAATTACCCACCATTTCCATTGAGATCAGATAGCATTGAAGAGTCTAGAGCATTAGTTGGAGCTTGAAGTTTTTACAGTTGTGTTCACAAAACTGTTACACAACCACATGAGCTAGGTATTTTTATTTATCTCAACAAATCTTTGTCAATTGTAGTAGCAAAAAAGTTAGAATAGATACTCCTAAGGTTTTCAATGTTCTTGAAAGGAATAGATACAAGTTTAAGAGTCTTCCGAATGTAGTCAACCTCAGTGGATCCAATTAAGGACTAACTGACCTTGGACCCAAACCAATATGTAGCAAAAATACACAATACAAACAACATATCTAAAATGAAACATAATTCTTTATTCATAAAAACACCGATTACATGCAATTTTCTAGGCTATAAGGCCTTCCTAGTTATGACCAAATAAAAAGTAGGTAACAGTCTACAAGATCACACAAGATCCAAATATTTTCCCAACATCAGCATCCAGCTAGTCCAGGTCTGCAGCATGCAACACACTGGTAGGCACCTAGAAAATATCTAAACTTGTACTCTAACTTCCAAGCAATCTTCCTTCTCCTAAGCTCATAGGATACTAACCTTCCTTCCAACAATTTGATCCCCTAAACAACTACCCAAGCATCCTATAAATACTGATTCTTAGCCACAAGTCAGCTGATGAAACAATAAATCTTTACAAATAAATATTAAATGCTAAAATATCAGTCAGCTCTCACATAGCCTTACAAAATAAATAAACTCTCAAAGATGGCCCCAAAGGGTCATCAATCCACATAAAAGAATGCAACACACCAGATCTAGGTCCCCACATGCCCAAAAATCAATCCATAACATGAGGAACATGACCCAAATTAAATGCACCAGTCGGCCAAGCTGATCTAACAAAACAATTGTGTCGGTAAGCAAGAACACTGAGAAATAGAAGAAAAAACTGAGCACCAGTCAATCGACCATGCCAAGCATGATTGAGTAACATAGTTATCACCAAGTGCTAGTGAATCGACGCCTTCAGTCACTGAGCATTCTTGAGTGACTAAGCACCCCAGTAACCATAATAACTAAGCAACTAGTCTGCCAAACCAAGCAAGAACTCCACCAAACTAAGATAAAAACCAACAATCTACCTTCAAAGAAAAACATATTTTTGGTTGATACAGGATTGCCAAGAATCTTAGGATAATCCTACATCAGACACCCTAGGTAAGAAAGATTTTCTCATAAGGAAATCAGGAACACCTCAAGGGAATCAGAACAGGTATGCTGAATCTATACTTCACCCACATATCTTCTCATCCTTCATCCCATGTAGTCTTCACTTCATTCACTGTCTCATGTAGAAAGTCCTTCTATCTTCCACTTTGTTCCTTCTTTTAGTTGACAATAGATAGAAACTGACTCTGACCACTATCGATCACATCAATACCTCGGTAAGGTTCATCCTCTCCAGACTCCTCAATCAACTCAGTATCATCTACATTTCTCTATGTCATAAATGTCACCATCTATTGTACCATCTCTACCAGCAAAACCATGTGTTTCTTAATCTCAACAAACTCTTCAGAGATATCACTCTCCTTCTCCTTCAGACTAGTCTTCACATGAATAGGTTCATCAACCTTCTCCTCCTGAGGTTTTCCATAAGGACAACACCTAATAAATCCACATCCTTTAACCCCTGTCTCCTGTAAAGGTATCAACTTATGTCGAGATCCTTCATGCCTAACCATAGAGGTATTAGCATGACCATCAAACAAAACACTTCTATCAAACTGCCAGGGTCTACCAAGCAATAGACGACAAGCATCCATAGGTAATACATCACACAATATCTCATCATGGTAAGATCCAATCTGAAACTTAACCAAGCATTGTTCTTGAGCTCTAACCTTAGAAAGATCTTGTATCCAACTAATCTGATAAGGATTAGGATGCTTCCTTCTTTCCAAATTCAACTTACTAACCATTTCATCTAAAACAAAGTTCTCAGAACTGCCACCATCAACTATGACATTACATACCTTATTCTTGCACTTACATCTAGTTCTAAACAAATTCCTTATTTTCACCATTCATGAACACATGTAGCCAATCTCCTAGTGACAAGACATTCACCTTTCTCTAGAATATTCTCAATGTCTTCTTCAACAACTAATGCAACTCTTTTCTTAGGACACTGCCAACTTCTATGGTCAGCTTCACCACATTTATAACAAGTTCTGGTGAACTTATTCTTCAATCTTCCTCTCTGTCCAACATTCTTAGTAACTTGACCACTGCCAAATCCCACATCAGGCTTAGTATTCTCTATCACATTACTCTCAGCAACTATCTCGCTAGTTTTACCACCTTGGTTCCTATCATTTTGTTTTCCTTCATACTTCCTATTCAGATTCTCTTCAATCTTTAATGCCATTTGATAAGGATCACTAATTATTGTCATCAATATAGTAAGTAACTCTTCCTGAATACTAGGTCTAAAACCATAGACATACCTAGCAACCTTCTCTTTATCAGCTTCAGAATGACCAGTCCTAATAAGGATTTTATAAAACTCATCGGTATACTCCTGTACTAATTTGTTAGACTACTTCAAAGCTTGCATCTTCTTAAACATGTCCAATTCATAATCCACCAGAATTAATTACTTTTTCAACTTGTCCACCATTCGGTTCCACTTAGTGATCTTCTCTTTTCCTCTTCTACCTCTTTCCAGCTGAACTTCTCTCCACAAAATATTTGCATGACCCTTCAACTTAGTCTTTTCAAATCTAACCCTATCAGGATATTTTATTTCTACATACTTAAATTATTCATCCATCTCATTGATCCAATCAATTAATTCTTCAGGCCTAAGGCTTCCAGCAAATGCAGAAACTTCAATCTTAGGTGTTTTCCCAATCTTAGACATAGCTTTCAAAATTTGATTCTCCTCATAATCTCTAGCTTCTTCGACAACTTCTTCAAAATGATCTTCCTTAGATTCATCATCACTATCCTCTTTCAAGGTAGGCTTCTTCATTCTCAATTCCTCTTGTAGGTCTTGCACTTATTTCTACAAAGCCCTAAAATGATCAAGACAAAATTCTCCAGTAGCTTCTTCTTCCTCAGAGATCTCACGATTTCTTCTCAGAGGCATCTTCAAATCAAGATCTAGATACACAAGATCAACTCAGCTCCAAAAAGAATAGAATTTTCTCAAACAAGAAATTTTTTTTCTTTGATACCACCTAATGCAATCAATCTTGGTGGATCCAATTAAGGACTGACTGACCTTGCAGCCAAACCAATATGTAGTAGAAATACATAATACAAACAATAGATCTGAAATGAAACAAAATGATTTATTCATGAAAACACTGATTACATGCAATGTGTCAGGTTGTAAGGCCTTCCTGGTTATGGCCAAATACAAATCAGTTAATAGTATACAAGATCACACAAGATCCAAATCTTTTTCCAACATCAGCATCCAACTAGTCCAGGTCTACAACAGGCAACACACTGGTAGGCACCTAGGAAAGATCTAAACTTGTACTCCAACTTCCAAGCAATCTTCCTAATCCTAAGCTCGTAGGCTACTAACCTTCCTTCCAACAATTTGATCCGCTAAAAAACTACCCAAGCATCCTATAAATATTGATTCCTAGCCATAAGTTGGCTAATGAAACAATAAATCTTTACAAACAAATATTAAATGCTAAAACATCAGTCGGCTCTCACATATCCTTACCAAATAAATAAACTCTCAAAGATGGCCCCAAATGGTCATCAAATCCACATAGAAGAATGCAACATGACACATCTAGGTCCCCACACATCCAATGGTCAATCCATAACATGAGGAACATGACCCAAATTAAATGCACCAGTCGGCCAAGCCAATCTAACAAAATAATCCGGTCGGTAAGTAAGAACACCAAGCACCAGTCGACTGACCATGCCAAGCATGATTGAGCAATGCAATTATTGTCAAGCACCAATGAACTAACACCTTCAGTCACTAAGCATTCTTCAAAGACCGAGCACCCTGGTAACCATAATAACCAAGCAACCACTCTCCCAAATCGAGAAAGAACTCCACCAAACAAAGTTCAAAACCAACAATCTACCTTCAAAGACATATTTTTGGTTGATACAGGATTGCCAAGAATCCTAGGATTCTCCTGCATCACTTCCCTTAAAATCTACTGAAGAGGATCAAGAGTGTGTGTTTTCACACACACCGATTGGTGCTCCTCATGTTGAAGACATCAAGGCATATATTCATAAAAAGATTGAATTCCTAGGCACCTCTGAGATTTATGATGAAATGCTAGGGTTGTATAATGAAAACAAAAACCTGAGAGAAGAAAGTAGGAAAGTGCACAGGTTGCCAGTATTCAAAATCATGGAAAGATATGAATTTGATGAATTAGACTAGATTAAGATTGTATTGAGCATAATGCATGATGAGTTCATATGGATTGGTGGAACCGCCACTAAAATCCCCAAGGAACTTCTAGATGATATTACTAGATTACCTATGATAGGTAAAGTACCTACAATAGAGAAGAATATAAGGTTTAAGATGGAGAAATTTACACAAATAAAATGGAATTTAAAAGAGCTATGACAGTAAATGACATTGCACAAGAAGATGTCAAGTTAGTAGTGATGATATTGGAATATAAATTCCAATATAGTAGAAGAATGAACAATGTGTTAGCCAGTTTCATTCACATGGCATACAAAATGGTATTTGAGGATTAAGAGTATGACCTATGTGAGGTCCTAAGATAACAGCTAATGGAAAACCTTGAACGAATAAAGAATAATGGGACTACACATTTTAGATTTGGGTCATATATTATTTCATCCAATGAGGAGATTTCCTAGCATGTACTTATGGAGATCTGATAGATTTTCTATGCATATGATTAGTGATTTCTATAGGAGAAGTGATGAAAAAAATAGGTATGTTGAAGTTACAGGCATGATGAAGATTATTCAGAAGAAAATGCATGAAAGGGAAAAATCCCTTGGAATTTAGTTGACAACTATAAGGATGACGTATGTTTCATGGTAGAAACTGATTGTACATTCTTTGAAGTAGTTGAACCTAGAAATTCATGGGATACCCCTATAGGATATGAAGTTGATTACACCATTCTATAGTTACATGTTCAACATGTTTTGTAGTCCCCCAAAGACCCCAATACTCCTAGATGGGGAACATATGAAGAAAATTATACAACAATAAAGGAAGAGTTGGTGAAGGGAAGAAGGGAAACAAAAGTTGAGTCCATTGTTGAAAAAATAGTAGGACATCATAGAATAACCAAAGAAGAAATGAAAATTGTAAGAGAAAAGGTTGTAGAACTTGGGGAGAAACATAAAAATCCCTCTCCTTAGCATAATATTGAAGCACCTCAAGTGGTGGAGGTTGAAGAAGAACGAAAGAAGGAAAAGGATAAAAATCCTATGTACCTACTAGGAGAACATCATAGAGCCAAGCTACATGGGCAACTATACAAGGTACAACACCTCCTAAAGCTAGACCAAAGGCCATGGCTAGTGGACCACATAGAAAGAGGAAAACATATGATACTCTTCCATCATCACAAAGAAAGGATAAATAAAAAAAGGTTGTAGAAGAATAGGAAAAAGAAGGATAATTTCATGTGTTGGACATAGAGGTTATAGAGAAGACCAAGGAACTAAAGAAGAAGGAAGAAGAAGATGAGAAAGATAGAAAACTTTAAGAGGATAAATTGAGAGCACTTGAAGAGGACAAGAAGAGAGCACCATAGGCAAAGAAGAATAAAAGTCAAGAAACAAAAATTTATCTATTCAAACCTTTCTTGAAAGTGTTTTGATAAGTAAATGAATGTAAACTAGCCTTTATTGAAAATTATTTTGATAGATATGATGATGAAGAGAAAAGTAATATAGAGGACATAGTTGTGGAACATATAATTTCTTTCAAAAAGAATTCAATTGAAATAGAAAGTCAAATCAATAAATAATTATTTGAAATATTGGAAGAAATAAAGAAGAGAGCCTTGGCTAAAGACACAAATATGAGGCACGATGTCCTTCTGTATAACACTCCTACCATGATAGGGAATGAGATGGTAAATTGGCTTAGGAAGTTAAGGCAAAAATTAAGGACCAAAACTAGAATCATCAAGTTTATGGCCCAAAAGTATGAAGAGGTTGAGAAAGAAACACATGACAAGGTTGGACAACTATTCCTTGAGGAGAAACATGATCTTGGTAAGTCTACAAGGAATCCAATCCTGGTAATCATCTCCACTGAGCCTAGAATTTCCAAACTTGTTGAAGAAGCTACAGTTCCTAAAGAATCAGACGTAGGAGATACTACCTTACAAAAAATTTATATTGACAATGTTGGAATTTCATTGAACATAGAGAAGGATACATCTAATCCATTTCAGATGAATGAGACATTGGATGCAATAGATACAATAGTGGATAATATTGAGGATCCTAAGATTGATAAAGAATAATCAACTGAAAAAGTTGAGGAAAAGGAGAAAACTCCTGAAAGGGAGCAAGTTGCAAGAAAAGAAAAGGAAGAAGAAAAGGAAGAAGAGAAAGAAAATAAAGAGGAGCAGGAACTTAGCACTCCTAGTGAAAAAGGATTACTATCTATCACTCCTTTTTGTACACCTGGTTCCAGATCATTTCCAACTAACCTAGAGGACATGGATGTGTCAGATTTGATGCAATGGTTAGTACTTGCTTTTTCTAAGGCAAAGGAGAAATCTAAAAAGAAGACTAGTAAGACTCCAAAGATAATTCATTGGGCCACACAAGTTTTGATTAATTTTTTTATTACACCTCCTACAAATACTGGAGATCCTGTAGATAATCTAGATAATGTTCTACGTATAGTTGAACATGTTCTGATAAATTAGAGGAACCTACAAGAATAAAAGTTGTTAATGATTTCAAGAAGTTAAGGATGAAAAATACTCTTGATGGGATCAAGGGTGATATTAATACATTGATTTCCACTAAAAAATAACTCAAATTTTGTCTTAAGGATGGAAAAGATATCTATAGACTTTTCATGAGTTTGCATGAGCATGAAAAGAGTATATAAGATATCATAGCACAGGATGAAGAGGCTTTGGAAAACCTCTCCAAAGATTTTTGAGATTAGCAAGTTTTGGACATGAATAAGGAATTTAATAGGATTATGGATAAAATTCATACCTTACAGATGGAGAAAGACAAAGTTCATAGGAGATTTGAAGAATTAAATAACTTTTTGCCTACAAAGATCAATGTTTTGGAGAGCACCCATTAGGATCTACAACTTGGCTTAAAATTTTTTCAAGAAGTAGTGCCTACTGATGTCGAGACAATTGATAAGGCTGCATTTGGTCTTAGTGGAATGATTTAGGTGGCAAAGGCAATAAAAGAAGCATTGGATGCTGATATACAAATTTTGAAGACCAACTATACAAATGCGTTGCACACAGTTAAACTGTGATTTTGCATGTCATAACTTTTTGTTGTTTTATTCACTTTTTTTCACATTTTGGCAACGTTTTCCATTGATGTCAAAGGGGGAGCTCAATAGAGTGAAAAATTACAAATGTAATGTGAGGAAGAAATCACAATGTAAGGGAGAGTAAAAAATTGTAATGGAGAGAGAAGTAAGACAAAAGTAAAGTGAGAAAGAGAGAAAATCTATGTGTGTAATATGAAGTACAACAAACATAAATAAAGGAAGGTTTTTGAAGTTTATGTGTTGAATTTTTTACATTATATTTCTTTTTACCTTTTATTTTGATGATGCACTTAGTCATTTTTCAATAAGTGTTGCCATCAGTGCCAAAGGGGGAGATTATTGGCAAGTCATGGTAAACACATGCACATGTACGGAATGTTGTCATTTATGGAAACACTTATCAATTTTATGGTTGCACATATTGAATATGATGAATATGTTTGAATGTAGTTGTTGAAGGAAAAATGCCTAAGTCCATAGACTGTTTCAGTAACCTAGTGTGATAGAAAATATTAACGAGCTTCACATAAGTTGTATTAATGCATGCGATCTTAGTGTCAATCTTACAGGACCAGGGATAACTTTAAGAAACCCCCTCCTCAAAAAAGGTGTAAAATCCTGGTGAATTGTACATTATTTTGGGGGAAGGGAATTAATATTGTTGGTGATTTTTTTGAATTTGAAAGGAAAAAATATTAGTTGTATTGGCAATTTTTTTTTAATTATATGAAAATTCAATAAAATATTGGTGAATCTTTCATTATTGAAGAAAATCAGGATGATAGACACACATACCTAGAAACCATCATTATTCGATAGGGGTTTGGGGGAAACATCCCCAAGATGCTATTGTAAGTTAATTTTATATCTATTAACTGGAGCTAGACCTACTTTTTATAACCGTTGTTTGATCCAAGATCAATGGAAAGAATTTTATTTCGGGCCAAGGTTTTAAAGGACACAAAGATTCCCTCAAAAGTCTCTGAAATAGAGACGTGTGTCAAATCTATTTCGGGCGAAAGTTTTAAAAGACATAAAGTTTCATTGAAAGTCTCTGCAATAGAGACACATGTCAAATATATATATGTAACCCGTACCCTAACCTTAAATGTTGACCACATATTGGTGAATATGGTTTTCAGTTATGAAAAGCTTTGGAAATTGTAGGCAAAATTTTTCAATTTATAGTGTCCAACAATTAGATTCGATTGGCGATATTGTGAAAGAAAAGGGGAAAAATACATAAACCTATGGGCGATGGACTTGGGCATTCAACCCAATATTTATAAAGTCTAAGTGACGCGGTCAACCTGATATACATATTATATTCACCAAATATCAGGTTGTTGACATGTGACATTCACCAAATAGTGAATATTCACCACTAAAGTTTTCCATGCTCCCTATTAGGGAGGACAATAGTATTTTGCAACGTCCTCTCTAGCTGAGCTAGAGCATCATACAATATATATATATAGTATGTTGTTTATGATTCTCCCTACTTTGGGGGGTACCATGAGATGATGTATTTGATGCATGGTTACTATCACAATGAATTCTAGGCTCTGAACCACTATATTCCATAATGTATAGATATGATAGATGGTGCACAAATCTAGATAAACAATGTAATTGTACACACGTACAAATTAAATAGAATTAACAAAATAGTTCATATATACACATATGTGTTGTATGTAGAAACTATAGATTTGAATTAGATAAAAAATTAAATATTAACTAGATATAAACACATAAAAACCCCAAGTAAATTAAAAATGATTTCATTGAAACTTAAGACATTCAAATAATTACATATTAAAAATATCCCCTTAAGATATTCAAATCATTAAACATATTACAAATTCCTTTAAAAGACATTCAATTCATCAAATGTACACTTAAATTTTGCAACACATGCATTCAACAAAAAAGATAGAAAACCTTGTACAAATTAATTTAAACAATTTCATTTCCCTAAGGCACTCAAATCATTACATAGTATGTATCCCCTTAAGATGTATTGAATCATTACATATTGCATCGTTATAGTTTAAGGGGGTAGATCTAACAAAGAATATGTACTAACATTTAAGTTTTTGCTAATATCATGATCTAACAAAGATGTTTTTTTATATGAAAATATGTATTTAACATTTCTTGAAGTAATCAAATATATTTCATATAGGTTTTACATTAGTTGAGGATTTGCATTCCATTTGGTTTAGGCTATTAATTCAATTTAGCACAAGTTAATGGATCAATTTATGTATACTTTAGTTAGGGTTCATTTTGGCTTATTACTAGACTTCAATCTAGTTTTGTTAGGGTTAGGGTTCAATACAATTTAGTTTAGGGTTATGTTTAATGTTTAGTTAAGTCTAGAACAAGGATTAATTTTAGTGTAGTATTAGGGAGAGGGTTGAGTGTGTTTAAATGTCAAGGTTTAGGTTAAATTTTGTTTACTATTAAGGTTCTAGAGTTAAGATTTGTTTATATAGTGTTTAATCAATTTTATGGTTAGGGCTCAATTTGGAGTATTATTCAATTATATTCAAAGTTAGTACTTAATTTTTTCTCGACTATGATCTAATTAGGTTTATATTTTGGTTAGTGCTCATTTTATATAATGTTTATTTAGGTTTCTAGGAGTAGGGTTTAATTTTCATGGTATTATTATTAGGGTTCTAAGGGTTCAACATGATGTCAATTTAGTTTAGGGTTAAGGTTTAGTTTAGATTAATAATCAATAGGTTTAAGCTTAGGGTCCAATTTGGTTTAATGTTAGGGTTTCCATTCAACTTGGTATATGTATACTCATGAGATCATGTAAATGCTATATCTGATTCATATTATGTGAAGTGAGTGTATTTTGAGATAATGCTATATTATAATTTATGGTTTGCATTTGAGTGTCTTTGTGAATATGATGTCAATATTGTAAATTTTGTTATATGCTTGTATGATGTGACAAGATGGACATGATACCTAGATTGATGGATTCAATAATGTGAGATGAGCATTGATGCCTAGGTCAAATGATTAGCTAGGGTGTGTACTATCTTATAAGGCTATCAGATATAATTAGATGGTCATTTTAGCTCCATTTTAGGTTTAATAGTTTAGAGATTTATGTTTTGTTTTGGGTTTAATAGCTTGATGATTTAAGTTTTGTTATAGGTTTGATAGTATGAAGGTTTAAGTTTTAAGGTTTAAAGTTGAAGGTTTGAGTTTTAAGTTTTAAGGTTTAAGGTTTAAGCTTGTAGTTTTCAAAATAAAATATTATTTAACTAGTCCTTTTATACAACATAAAAACTTAAACATTTGATACTAATATAACATTAAATATCCATTTTTACAAAAGGGAGAAACCTCTAAAAGACATAGCAAAAATACTTAATGAGGAAGAAAGATGCCTAAGAATTCAAACAAGTTAGAAGAGAGAGAGGAAATGGATTACAGAGGAGGGGATCACCTGGATAATGACATACATATCCAAGATGAAACATTATGTCCATCAAGCCCTTCAAATTAGGAACCCGATAGCCAACCTACACTAGAGGAAGAGGTTAGGATCATCTCTGAGCATTTATACGAGTTTGTAGTTAATGAAATCATGAATTAATTTTTGGATGAAATTTGTGATAAGGATGAACTACTGAGACAAAAGGAACTGTTGATCAAGGAAATTATAGAAGTTGATGACCTGATGGATAAAGAGGAAGTGGAACAACTATTTGTAGAAATAGAAGAATGTGAACTAGATGATCAAGAATAGTTGGGGATAGCCATGACTCAACCAATTAAGAATAACCATGATTGGGCAAAACCAAATAAAAAGAGGGGAAGGAAATCCCTACAAGAACTGAGAATGTGGTATGGATGTACTTGTGGTCAATCCAAATTAACTGATAACTTTAATGTTGGGAAGGGGAAGATCCTTCCCAAGTTGCCATGAATGTCCTAACTTGGAATTTTAGGGGTTTAAATTATCCTAACAAGCAGCGGGTCTTAAAATGTTGCATATCAAAAAAAAAAGAACTCATTTTATTATAAGAAACAAAGCTAGATAAGAATGATCTAGAAGATTTAAAAAAGAAGGTAGGATTTAGGGAGATATGGGGATCTCTAACTAGGGGAGCCTCAAGAGGTTTGGCTTTCATATGGGACCCAAGGTTTTTGACTATAACATCATTAGAAGATCTTGGAAATTAGTTTTGAGGCTTAGTAAGAACCTCCCAAATGGAGTTGAACTTCAAGATTTTTAATGTGTATGACCCTATTCAAAATATGGAGAAAATCAAAGTTTGGAAAGAGATTAAAGTAAAAATAATTATTTATGAAGGAGAGATTTCAATCAGAGGAGGGGATTTTAATACTATAACTAAGGTATCAAAAAAATGAGGTGGAACTCAGAAACTCCCTAAAGAAATAGTAGATTTTAATGAATCGATTAATAGAAATGGACTAATAGATATTGCCACTTCTAGAGATAGCTACACTTGGAATAATAGGAGAAAAGGATTCAAATTTATTGTAGATAAATTGGATAGATTTATTTTAAATAGAGATATGGTATAACTACCATTTCCTCTAGAATCAGAAGTGAAACCGATCTCAGGTTCAGATCATTACCTAGTTAAAGTATGCATCATAAAGGATAAAAAGCCAGACAATTGTCCTTTCAAATTTTAACAAATGTGGTTTAAGGATGAGGCCTTTCTAAAGATGATGGAAAAAAGGTGTAATGAAATTGTGTTATCTGGGTCTAAACTTTACCAAGTGGTTAACAAACTAAAAATTATTAAGTAAAGGCTTAAGGTATGGAAGTTTGAACACTTTGGGAATACATTTGAAAACAAGGAAGAATTGGAAGTAGAATTGGAGAATCTAAACAAAGAGGTTATAGAGAAAGAGATAAATTTATCCTTATATGAAAGAGAGAAGTCCCTAATGAAGGATTATGAAGAAATCTTAACCAGGAACTATTTTGGAGACAAAAATCAAGAGAAACATGGCTTGAAGTAGGGGATAGAAACACAAAAGTCTTTCACAACAGCACAAAACAATGTAGAATAGCTAATAGAATCACTTCTATTCAAAAAAAGGATTGGAAAAAAATAGAGGACCCATGTATGATATTACAAAAGAGGCAATAGACTACTTTGAAAAAATCTTCAATAATAATAGTAATGACAACCTAGGAGCACAAGAAAGCATCATTAAGAACATCACAAAGCTTATATCCCAAGAAAAAAATAAAACATTGTTGGGAAAATTTACTTTTTAGGAAGTAAGTATGGCCCTTAAGAAAATGAATCTAGATAAATCTCTAGGGTCAGATGAAATTTTGGCATGTTTTTTTCAAAAATGCTCGGACTTCATAGGGATGGAGGTAACTGGGGCTTTAAAAGGAGTACAAAATTTGGGAAAAATCCTGAGGGAGGTGAATAATACCTTTATTGCCCTTATCCCGAAAAAGGATAAATAAAATAAATTTAATGATTATCATCCCATAACTATTTGTAATACTCTCTATAAATTATTTACTAAAACTATAACAATGAGAATCTAGAAACTTCTCCCAAACCTGATTAGAGAGGATCAAATAGGGTTTGTACAAGGTAGATCTATCTTCGATGGAGTAATTATCACCCAAGAGGTCATTCATACCATTCAAAACAAAAAAGATCCTAGTATGTTAACTAAGCTAGATATTAAAAAGGCATATGATAGAGTGGATTGGGGCTTTTTGAGGAAATTCATCGAAGCCTTTGGGCTAACAAAATAATGGGTAAATATGATCTTTGAATGCATATCCTCCCCTAAGTTATCCATACTAGTAAATGGTTCTCCTAAAGGAATATTTGGAATAATAAGGGGACTTATAAGGGGCATACGATATCCCTTTTTATTTTCATCTTAATGGCAGAAGCATTAGGAAGATCAATAAACAATGCCAGGTATTAGAAGACTATTAAAGGAATAAGGACCACTAGTGACCTAGATCTGACAACTCACCAATAGTTTGTTGATGACACTATGCTTTATGGAAATGGTACCATAGAGGAGGAAAAATCATATAAAATAATATTAAGTCAATATACAAGTGCATCAGGTTAAGAGATTAACCCCAAGAACTCAAAAATATTCTTCTTTAATACCCATCCTAATCTGGAGCAGCAGATTTTCCAAATTATGAATTTCAATAGAGGAAGTTTACCTTGTAAATACATGGGTCTCCCTTTAGACAAAGGGGCACATTCAACAAAATTATGGGATCAAATAATAGAAAATATCAAAAGAAAAATGGATTAATGGAAAGTAAAATGGCTCTCTTCTGTGAGTAAAGAAACGATGATACATTCTATCCTTTCAACACAACCTATTTATCAACTATCTTGTATTGATCTTCCCCCAAAAAATAGGGAAGAAATCAATACACTCCTTAGGACTTTCATTTTGCAGGAAACAAGGGAAAATATTTTTTTTTTCCTATTAGCTTGGGATAAGGTATGTAGACCAAAAGATGAGGGAGGTGTAGGGATTAGGGACATCAAAATCTAAGGTAAATCTTTAGGAGCTAAACAAGTATGAAGAATGTACAAGAATCCACACCTCAAGTGGGAAAAGATCCTAATGAAGAAATATCTGAGAAATACTAATCTGATCAGCATATTCAGGGAGAAAGCACCACCTAGAGGATCAATAATTTGGAACTTCATGATGGATTGTAGAGCATCCATCCAAGATAGACTAAAATGGAACCTCGTGTAGACACTAAAAAATGGGCAAGTGCTTTTAAATGGAAAAAATCATCAAAATGCACTAATTCAATCAAAAAGGGATCAAATCATTAAAATGGACATTTATTAAATCAAATTGGACAAAATTAATTAAAGAAAAGGAAAAATCAAGTAATGATGTTAAATAATTAAATCAAAGCTTAAAGGGGTGAAAAGAACTACATAATTGATTTTAATCAATTAATTGTATAGTTGTTTAAATCAAAAATCAAAATGAAGGTCTATTACCCTAACATGGCTAAATTTAATTAATTAATTGAATTTAATAATTCCTAATATCTTTCAACAAAGTTGAGCAACCAATGAAAATTGAGGACAAAAAGACATAAATCACTCAAAAAAGATGAATCTCAATCACTCCTTCTAAAGTTTCAATCTCAACCACTCAATCTTGTCCTTTTGTCCAAAGCTTTGAGACAAACATTTAAATTGTTCCCCCATTTATGAACAAAGCAAAGTATTTGACTCAACCAAGGGTTAATCATGATTACTTCACTCCACCCCCCACCCTTGGGAATTTACTATAAGTATGAAGCATTTTGAGAGAAATTCCCATCTTAGAAATTCATTTGCAAAACATTGTTATTATAGGCAATTGAAGAGCATTCTAAGAGCATTTAGAGAAATTTGCATATCTTTGTATCAATTTGAGCTAGAATAATCATTGTAGAAGCATTATAGAAGCATACATTCTCATTTTAGAAGTGTCACTAGTGGAGATTGAGCTAAGAGCTTCACTTACCACATCTTTCTAGAGAACCATGACATGTTATAGATCTTAGTTTCAATTTTAAATTAGATTTGCATTGTATTTACTTTGATTTGTTACTAATTTGATCTTAATTTCATGAAGGTGATTATCATCATCACACAAATTGCACCCATCATGGGGCCCTAGGCCTCATTTTATCATTTTGATCATATATTGTATGCTTGTATTGTCACTTTTCTATGAATATTTTGCAGAAAATGGGTGAAGTCACGCTTACAAAAGATTTAGTCATGCTTATAGTCATTTTGATGATGCTTATGATCTCTGTCCTAATGCCTGTTAGATGACTACTTACGCTTGGCATATCACTTCTATTTTGTCTGAATTTCTTTACAGTCATTTGCAAATTAGAAGCTCACACTTGTGAGATAAATCATTCAGCCTGTTGTGTGGAAAGTCACACCTATGACTCAGGAAGTATCACTTATCTGCTATCTATTGTCACCTGTGATGAAGTTTTTCTCCGTAATTTACCGAAATAGTCACGCTTTGTATCGGCTATTTTACGCTTACTATTGTTAAATTATCACTTAAGATCAATCATTTTCCACAATTTGCAATTCTATTCATGCTTTGCAATAAATTGTTTATGCCTGAGTAATTTTTAGTGTCGCTTGTGTCACTAGAAAGTGTTGCTTGTTGTCATTAAAGTTATGCCTGATAACAATTTGTTCACACGTATTAGCTGGACAATGTCACTTGTTGTTTATTGTCTTTATTTTCTATTAAATTGATCAAATCATTTATCTAACTCTCTATTTGCATGATTTGACTATAAATGAGCAGGCACAAAATGGTCCAGAAGGAAGTAAGAAGGTTTAATCAAGAAGGAAAGGTGTTAGCAAAGAGGATCAAGAAGGAGAACTTTGAGCACATTAAGGCTATTCTTGAGATAATACAAGAGGAGGAAAATTAGGTATTCCAGAACTATCTCACAATTATTGAAGCTTATAAAATGAAATTTATTTCTCTCAATTGGATTTTTAGCCCTTAGTTCAAGTTTTTCTTTGAAAATTTGCAAATAAGATGCCTAAAGTTCATACATAATTCTTTTCTTCATAAATTTCAATTTGGTTTTCCCTCATTTTGAATGGCTATGTTGGACTAACTTGTTGGAGGAGGGAGCGGGAATGATCACCACTAAGTGAGTAAAAGAAAGATAAAAGGCAAAGATCACAAAAAAGTGCCTAACCATTGCTAGCTACAAAGGAAAAGGTATTCATGGAATCAAGCTTGCACTTGCTTAAATTGTGGAATTCATTGAATCTAGCTTAATTAAGATAAGGAATTTGACCAAACACCTCAAGTATAAGAATCTCTTTGTTAGGAGATTGAAAAAGAACATTGTTTCTTGAGTGTTTGAGAAAATATGAGAAAGTTAGGGATATGCTCTTCACCTTTTAGGTGAACCAAATTCCAAAAAACTTACTCTTAATTTCATTTCCTTTCTTTATATGAACATGCTAGTTAAAATAGAGCAATAGAGGGCCTACCTCCTAAGATTTTCCTTACGAGGATGGTGAGAGGGAACAACCCAAGTGGGAGACAACCGCCTTTTCCACGGTAATATCCAACCCACTATAATAAAAATACACTTTTCCTTAAAAGGGGAGTGGCTAGATTGTGTACAAGTGTCTTCACTTTCTCTAGTAGTCCTAACGGATTATGCAAAATCATACCTTGGTGCATGTGGGAAGCCCACAAGTGGGTATAAGAACTTGACATGGTTTAGAATGGAATTGTTCAATAAAACCTGATAAGTAGCAAGACCACCTTATGGAGCCAAACAGTTAACAGCCAAATTTGACTTTAGGTAGGCTGCTTGGAATTCTTTCTTGTGTTATACTTGTGGAAACAATCAAGAATATACACTCTAGTGTGTTTAGGGACATGATGAATAATTGATGTGTGTGTTGCGATTGTCTTCTATTTTCAAACAAGAAAATTTCATAAGACCTGATCTTAAATGTTTAAAACAATTCAAAAATTTACAAACTGGTCAACAAAGTGCTGCCTATACATAAAACAATACCGCCTATCAGAGGCAAAGTCATGCCTATGACTTTTATGAAAATGCATATCAATAGGGAAGTCACACCTAGAACATATTGAATCATGCCTATTAAAACTAGAAAATCACTTATTAATAGCAAAGTGCCACCTGAATACCTTCAGTGTGCTACCTAGTTAAATACTAGTTCACATGTACAACCATTTTAGTCATGCCTATACTTAGGCCAGTGATGCCAAAAAACATAAAAAGGAAAATAGAGAGTATTTACCAAGGGGGTCAAAAAAAATTGATCACATATTTAGATACCCTTTTATGTGTTCTTACTGTTCCAACATTCAGCCCAGTCATAAATCCTGTTCTACACAATTTTTGAAAACTTCTACAAGGATTTGACCACGGGCACGATTGATTCTTGTTTTCCAAGTGGTTTGTTCATGCCTTCTTTTACTAGATCCTACTATGTCAAGAAAACTTTACAAATGGATGGAACTTACTTAAGACAAGAGCTTCCTTACCTAGGAGATGATTCTACCACTCCAAGAGTACCCCAATAATCACCCGGACAAGAAATGGAAGACAACATGATGCACTACAGTGGCTTGGGTAATAACATCAATTGTGGCATCAACCCAAACAACCAAGGTGATGCAAATAATGGGGGCATTGATATGAATAATCAAGGCGATACCAATAGTGGAGGGGTGGATCAAAACACTCAAGGAATTGATACCACTCACCAAAGAACTAATACCGAACCCACTGCCAATGATGCCATCAATGACAAAGTTGATGAAGCCATTCAGTGCACTTATTTCCTAAAACTCATGGAAAAAGCAATGGAAAGGGATAAAGAGAAGTATTTCATAGACCTAGCCCAAGAAAGTCTTAAGCTTCCACGAGATTATGATGTGAATCAACTTAAACCACCAGAAGTTGAAGAAAGCACCATTGACATTATGAATAGGTAGTTTAAGATATTTCAAATGCAATTGGATACAATAAAAAAAAGTGGGGCTCCTAAACCCTTTTCTATCGAAGCATTGTGTCCATTCCCATTTGATAAAAGTCTAGTAATGGCACCATTCCTGATCAATGTAGTGTTTCCCAAGTATGACAAGTACAAAGGGACCTTAGATCCACAAGATCACCTATGGGATTTTTGTGCATTGAGCCTAGAGTTCATGCATCATACCACCTATTTAATGAGACTATTCCCAAGAAGCTTAGGAGGTATGGCCATGGAGTTATTTTCTAAATTACCATCTGGCATAAAAACCTTTGAAGAGCTAGCTTCCAAATTTGTGGCCCATTACTCATACAACATCAAGCATGAGGTCACAATGATAACATTATGTAATAATAAACAAAAGGATAGAGAAGCATTCCTCACTTTCTTACAAAGGTAGAGGACAATATTTTCTAGGTATCCTAGGAGTGTGCCCAAAAAGGAGAAAATGGATATATTCATTAATAGCTTGAGCAATGAGATGAACTACTGATTAAGAATGAAATGTCCCAAGACTTTCCAAGACCTCATAGAGAATGGAGTAATGACAGAAGAAGTGTTGGTTAAGAGTGGAGAATTGAAATTATATAAAGATAACAAGAATAACTCCAACAATAATAACTCCAACAATAATAACTCCAATAATAACAACAATCAGAATAAGAACTGGTCCAATAGTTATAATTGGTATGGATTGAAGAATAACAATAAGGGAGTAGTCAATAATGGGGTTGTGGAATCTAGTAACTTGAAGGTGACTCAATTTTCTCTTACAAGGACACCTAATCAGGTGAATAATACAAACTAGACCTCTAAGGCACCTTTCAACAATAATGATAATAGTGGCATCCAAGGAAATAATCAAAGGAGTAATAAATTTGATAAATTCTTGGTACCAACTCCTCAGTGAAACTTTACACCCTTGGGTGAACCCCTCAAAAACACATTAAAGATCCTTATGGCTAACAACATCATTAATCTACGTAGCATTTAGCCTTAGGAGCCACACAACAAGCCTAGCTGGTGGAGTGCAAATAGCCATTGTGAATACCATAGGATTCGAGGGTACATGAAAAATGAGTGCTTGCAGCTAAAGAATGTGGTACAAGACTTAATTGATAGTGGCATGATCACCATTGATGGACCTCAAAGCAATGAAGACCACACGACTTTCAAACAACCCTTCTATAAACATGACAAAGGGGAATCATCCAATGGCTAGAAACAAAGCAGCAATAACATTAATTTTGTGCCACCCTATGATAATGTTGTGAATGCTATAATGATCAAAGAACAGCCCCAAAAAGAGACATCTAATGTTATTACTAGGGGGTAGACTTCAAGGATTACCCTACAAGGGGTTGATCCTAAACCTAGTAACCCTCTGCAATCCAACATTATGATCAAACAATCTTCTACAGTAGCAAAACCATACAGCTTGGTATATCAGCTACAAAGGACTTCTACATAAATCTCCATCTTGGAGCTATTGAAGCTATCTCCCAACCATAAGGAAATTTTAAAGAAAGCTCTAGTAGAGATGAATGTTCCTACTAACTTAGAGGAGGGGAAGTTTCAAAACATGGTAGGTCATCTCATTGCACCTCATTGTCTTTCATTTTTGGACCAGGATGACATGTCTATCACTCATCCCCAAAATTTACCATTTCATATAGAGGTCTTAATTGAAAGGCATAGAGTCAAAGGAGCTCTCATAGATGGGGGAGTTGGCCTTAACATCTACACGTTGAGTCTTGTCAAATCCCTAGGGTTATTCAAGTCTTGCATCGACCCTACAAAATGAATCACCATAAAATCCTATGATGAAGCTGAAAGAGCCTCCAAAGGCATTATCGTATTGCCCATTCAAGTGAGCCCTATCAAAAAGGACACAAATTTCCAAGTATTGGACATGAAGCTAACTTATAATATTTTATTAGGAAGACCATGGATCCACAAGATGCAAGCAGTTCCATCCACATACCACCAATGCATCAAATTTTTGTACATGGGTGAGGAAATCATGGTTGGAGGGGACTCAAACCCATTCCAATATTGCAATGCACTTAAACCCCTTCATGAGCTATTTATTCCCCATAACCAAGAAGGAATTATCCAAAGAGCCACCATTGAAGATATCAAAATGGATGATCCTATGCTAACATTAAATGCGACTTCAAACCCTCCTCAAGATAGTTCAATGACATCAACTAAAGGAAAGGAAAAAGTGAGCTATGAGGGTCCAACTCCAAATGAAGATTCAGATCAAGAACCTAAATTAGAGATAGTACTTTACAAACCCACCAGAGAATAAAAAGATAAAGCTAAAAAGGACAATTATAAAAAAATGAGTGAGATGATGGATGCATTTGACAAACAATGCAAAATCAGTTCCAAAGGAGTAGGGGAATACTCCGTTTCCCTATTTGACATGCTCACATCTCCAAGAATGCATGAGAAACCATCAAAAGAACACCTACCTCATAATTATAACTCTTAATTCATAAGTGAAAGTGACAAAGCAGCATTCAACAAGGAGGAAGATGAAGTTCTTCAATGGCTTTATCATGACGAAGATGATACCTCAAGTACTCCCATAGAAAAAATCCAGCATATCAACATTCAAACTGATCAATATGGGAAAGGATTTGAGATAATGCAAAAAATGGGATACAAGGGAAGAGGACCCTTAGGCCAAAGGAATAGGGGTTTACTAGAACCCATTGAACCTACTTGGAGGGCAAAGGAAGAAAGATCAGGGGTAGGATATCAATACAAAGGTGAAATCTCTATCCTCAAGTAAATACCTTGGAATCTGATGTGGATAGTGATGACTCCTAGGATTATGAATGGGATACCTTATCTAATGAATCATGCCAAGATAAAGAAGTAATCAACATACATACATATGTTAAAGGTCCAAAGCAACAAGCTCCAAGGCATGAAGAACCTAACATACAAGATCTTAGCATAGGACAAGAACCTACTAATCTACCATGGATAGATACATTTTGGATGCCTTCGGAGGAGGGAGATTCAAATGTTAGTTTTAATCTACTCATGGTTTTTCCCACGCTATTTCCCATAGAAGTTGACAAGGACTCAAGTAAAGGGGATTTCGATCCTTCTTCCATGGACCATCTCGAGGAAGCTCACGTCATAGATCTAAACAATACAATGTATGAACCCTCAAATGAAGTCATACCCATAAACCCAACCGATGATAACTTACCCAATGAAAACTTATCCTTGATAAATCCCCATCTTATTGATTGGGACCAAACCGAGCCAAGTGACTTGCTTTATTTTCCAAATGACCAAGCAATGAACCAATACCTTAATGCGGCTGAACCCTCTTTCACCAATGAATTCGATATAGACATGACGAGAACAACGGGGGTCCAATCTCTTAGTCAAAAGAAAAAAATGAAAAAAATAATAAAATGAAAAGTTCTAGTGATGAAAACCACTATGTGGCAGCACTAGAGCCAAAAAAACTAAAGATAAGAGATGTTTCCTATGGTGAAAACCCAACTGTGGCACCGAAGGAAGAGAGATTGGATACCCTGCCTAAGCATGAGGAAGAAAGGTCACTAATTCTCATAGAGCTGATAGAAAAGGTTAACATTGGGATAGAATTAGATCCAAAATTTATACACTTGGTTGCGTCACTTACACCTCTAGAAAGAGAGGATTTCATCAAGTTTTTCCAAGAACAAAAAGTGAATTTTGCATGGTCATATGCCGACATGCCTAGATTGGATCTTGAATTCATAATGCATCATTTGAATGTTAGACTAGGGGTTAAGCCCCTCAAGAAAAAATTGATAAAAATGCACCCACATATAGCTCTCTTAGTCAAAGCGGAGTTGGAAAAATTGTTGAAGGTGGGATTCATAAGAGCAATAGCCTATGCTAAATGGATATCTAACATTGTACTGGTCACAAAGCATGACAAATCCATTCATGTATGCATGTATTTTCAAGACTTAAATCTTTCATGTCCTAAGGATGACTTCCCACTTTCGAGCATAGATGAAATAGTTGACTTGACAGTGAGTCACTCCATGTACTCATTGATTGACGGTTTTAGCAACTACAATAAGATAAAAATTGCACCTAAAGACCAAGAGAAAACAACCTTTACATGCCCTTGGGGTACCTTTTGTTGGAATGTCATGTTGTTCAGCCTTAAAAATGTGGGAGCCACATATCAAAGGGCAATGACAACTATTTTCCATGACATGATGCACACATTTTTAGAGGATTAGGTGGATGACATATTGGAAAAGTCCCATAAGAGAGAGGAACACCTACAAATTTTGAAAAATATATTCATTCAGTTGGAGATATTCAAAGTGAGACTAAACCAAAAGAAATGTTCCTTTGGTGTCCAATCCAGCAAATTGTTAGGCTATATAGTTTCAGCAAAAGGAATTGAAGTGGATCCAGAAAAGGTACAAGAAATAGTGGATATGGAGATTTCCAAGAACATAAGCCAAATAAGGTCCCTACAAGGCAAAATACAATCCATAAGGAGGTTCATTTCTCAATTGGCCGAAAAATGTCATTCATTCACAAGGTTGCTACACAAAGATACTATTTTCATGTGGGATGAAGAATGTGATCAAGCCTTCACTTTATTGAAGACTTATCTAATAAATCCACCAATCCTAATGCCACCAATCAAGGGAAAACCATTGCTGCTATACATATCCACTATCGAAAGGTCTCTAGGAGTGCTTTTGGCACAAGAAGATGAACAATGAAAGGAAAGAGCAATCTACTATTTGAGTAGGACATTGATCAAATATGAACTTAACTATACATTCATGGAAAGGGCTTGTATAGTAGTTGTCTTTGCATCTCAAAAATTCAGACATTATATGTTGATGCACAAGGTGAATTTAATTGCCAAAATTGATCCTCTAAAGTATTTGCCAAGCAAAACTGCCTTAATGGGTAGGATAGCAAAATGGGTCATGATATTGAGTGAGTTTGACATTGAGTATGTGGATAGAAAGGAAATAAAAGGACAAGTGATAGCAGATCACTTAGCTAAAAACCCAATGACTTCTACACAAACCATTTAAGTGGAATTTCCAGATTTCGCAATTGTAAACATAGAAGCAAAGACATGGAAGTTATACTTTGACAGCTCATATACACAAGGAGGTTTGGGGGCTGGCATAGTATTGGTTATTCCTCAAGGGTACACCATTCCTAAGTCCTACAAGCTCTTGTTCCCATGCACAAACAATATAGTAGAATATGAGGCTCTAGTCATTAGCATTAAAATGGCTTTAGAGTGGAACATCACTGACCTACAAATATATGGAGACTCTCAACTCATAATAAATCAAGTCAACAATGAATACAATACCAAAGATGAAAAGCTAATGTCATATAAGATGATGATTGATGGATGGAAGAAATAATTTGCCTTGATCACTTTTGAGCAGATTCTGAGAGAGAAAAATAGAGCAACTGATGCAATGGCCACCTTGGCTTCCTTATTACAGAAACCAAATCAAAATGAGAAGTACGAGTTCTTGGTGGAAGAGTTGGTGAAACTGGCATTCAACCTTCCTGAAACCCAAATTGTTGCCCTACTTCATGGACATGAATCACCTTGGTATGGCCCTATATATACCTATCTCAAAGACCAAGTGCTACCTTTAGACCAATCCTGAGCCCAAAAATGAAATTTCATATGCCAATCAGCCCATTACATAATCATTTCAGAGAGATTGTATCATAAGGGTCTTGACAGGATGTTACTTAGATGTCTGGAGCAAGAAGAGTCTAATTTAGCTTTACATGAGGTCCACGAAGGCATTTGTGGGTCACACTCAAGCAGTTTAAACCTAGCCAAGAAGATCCTTCGCTTAGGGTATTTTTGGAAGACCTTAGAGAAAGATGCTTGTCACTTCATCAGAATATGCAGAAAATGTCAATATCATGGCGACATGATACATGCACTGGCACAAGAGTTACATCCCTTTGTTACACCATGGCTATTTTACCAATGGGGATTTGACTTGATTGGGGTAATCTATCCACCTTCTTCCAATGGGCACAAGTATATCATCACTACAATAGATTATTTCACTAAGTGGGTTGAAGTGGTTCCTTTGATCACGACCATGAGTAAGAATATTTCCATGTTCATCTTGAACCACATCATTTGTAGATATGGTATCCCTCATGCCATAATCATCAACAATGGAAAGAAATTCAAAAAAAAAGATGTGGATGAACTTTGTGGCATATTCCATATCACACATCACTCTTCATCCATTTATTATCCTCAAGGAAATGGACAAGCTGAAGCTACAAATAAGAACATTTTGAAAATCTTGAAGAGATTGGTAAATAAGTCAGGAAGAGATTGGCATGTGAAAATTAATCTATCATTATGGGCCTATAGAACTAGCATTCAAACACCTATGGGAGCCACACCATTTTCATTAGTCTATGGAGCTAAAGTTGTTCTACCATTGGAGGTTGAAATCTCATCTTTACGAGTGTCATTGCAAGGGTTGATCATAGATGGAGACTATAGAGTCACTAGAATTCAATAATTGGAGTTGCTAGATGAACACCAAACACAAGCATATGAGCACCTGAAAGTATATCAGAATAGAATCTCAAGGAACTACAATAAGCATATCAAATCAAGAGTCTTTCAGGTAGGAGACTTAGTGTTAAGTGAAAATCCAAAGAATCAAGTTGAAAGAGAAAAAAGAAAGGAAAATGGGAGGCTAATTGGCTTGGTCCATTCATCATTGTGTCTTCATTTGGGAAGGGAACCTATAAGTTAGCAGATTGTGAAGGATAACTCCAAGAGCCTATCAACATCATTCATCTAAAGAGGTTCTACACATGAGGGAGATGAAAGAGTATAAAGAGTATCAGATGAGAAGCATCATATTTATTGTACATAGCCAAAGAGATCTTGAAAATACCAAAAAATTGAAAAAGAAAAAATACAATAAAAATAAAAAAGTGCCTTGGTGAAAACCTAGCAATAGGCACCTTGGTAGCAAAAAAAAGAAAAAGACCTAAAAGGTGAAAACTTGGTAATCAAGCGCCTTTTGTTCCCCTAACTCTTTCTTTCCTAGTCACATGTGTCCATATTGCATTTCCATCATCCCACTTGTAAACCTTCATTGCATCTATCATTTTTACATATTCATAATAAATCCTTTCAGTTGCATCATTGCATTGCCTATGGCCCTAAGTTCATCTTACGATCACATTTATCATTTGGGGGCAGAAGAGGATTGGAAATTTGGTACCAAATGGATTCAATAGTGCTACAATCAGTCACATCAGAGAGAGACTTATCAGAGCTTTAGAAGAGAGAGATTTTCATGAACCTTTGATAGATATCATTGTTCAAACCCAAGTATTTTGATCCTACAACTTGATCCTTAAGCCTTCATTGACTTTATTATTCAGGATTAAAAATTGACAAAACACCTTAAAGATTAGAATGCTTGGAAATACTTTTTGAAAATCATGAAACATTCCAAAACACTTGAAGCTTTCTTTTGATAATCTTTATGAAATTTACTTTTATCACATCTTTTGAGCTAATCGATGATGTTTCGACTAGATTAGCCATGATAGAGACATTATATTTTCTTGCCTTTGAGTGATTGTTTTAAGAAAGATTCATCAACTTATGAGAGTTCATCTAACAACATGGTCATCAAAGAACCATCGAGGACTATCCCATAAGAGGAAGGATTGACCTTTTCTTGTTTACACAAATGAATACCTTGGCTATTTAGATCTTCCATATCTTAATACCAAAAATCCACTTGCAACATTGAATCCATTGACACTGGTATTCATACTCCCATAGTTTGGTCATCCAACTAGTGAGGGTTGTGTTGTCACTAGGGATTGCAAACAAGTATGGCTAAGTGTAGAACCTAGCAATCTCATGAAACATGGGACTATTGTTAGGTTGTGGGTAACCTATTAGAGAGTAGACCTTTGGATTAGGTGCCGACTTCCCCTTGAATCACCTAAAAACTTGACTAAACTTTGAAGGAAAAGAGAGAGAGAGAGTGCATGAAATTGAAACTAAAACTAGACAATTCACCGAACTTAGTAGATCCACAGATTGAATAAGAACTCACAATGACACTTAAAATAATCTTGTAACTCACAACTTGACCCTTTCTACCTTGAAAATTCTTGAAATAAAGAGGTATTTGTATTAAAAGAGGGGAAAAACTCCCACAACTTAAAATAAAATGTACACAGATTAAAACAACAACTGCAAAACACCTTCTTGAACATTCAACTTGAACAGACGTGCAAAGTAAAGGATGACAAGATCACAACAACTTTAACATGAATTCAAATAGGAAAACTCAGAAAACAAAAAGGATGAGAAGGAATACTATCTTATTTTCAATGAAAGGAGCCAAATATATCAATCTACTTCTCTAGAGCTACAGTCATTTACCTCCAAGAAAGAGGGAAAGAAGAACTAACTTCAATCACCGAAGTGAGAAGTATAAGAAGAAAAACCCAAGAATCTGCATGAAACTCTCAATCTGCTAAAAATGGAAAACCCTCCAAATAAGGCCCATGAAAATGCCTCATAAACTCAGATGCTAGATTCCTGAGTTTTTAGGGGTGGCGGAAAAAGTGGGATGCCTAAAATAGATGGTCAAAGAAATGACCCCACCCACTAAGTCATGCTCTCTAAATGATATTCTAACAAGGGTTTATAAAAACACCACTTGTCGATATCTTACAATAGTAAGAGCAATGACTTCTATATTTAAATCTTTTACCCCTATGACTCTATTTAATCATGGATTCAAACCTTTTATTTCCTAAGTCAATAAGGGCCCGTTTGGTAGCGGGAATTAGGAAATGATGGATTTGATCAAATGCTAGAAATGGTCAAATCATGGATTTAATAATCTAATTTTTCATTTTTGGATTATGTTTGGACCGTTTGGTTCCATTTTCTGAAACTGGAATTGGAATTTGAGTATGATTTAAAATTTTTTTTTTTTGAATTGTTTTAATATTTTTGAATTTAATAATTCATTTTTATTAATGAAATTGAATTTAAAATGGAATCGCAAACCATTTTAGTTAGCCAAAGTTGGTGGTAGGAAACCAAGTTACAATCACTGTAACCAAAATTCAAAAAAAAATTGACAAAAAATTAGGAAAATAAATTCTAGAAAAAATTTAAAAAAATTCAAAATCATTTTTAAAAAAAAAAATTTCAATAAAAAGTCAACATAAAAATTCATCAAAAATTTTGAAAAAAAATTTGAAAACAAATTCGGCAAAAAAAGTTAATTTTTCTTCAAAAAAATTTGAATAAATAACAAAGTTACAAACCACCCAGAAAAATAAAAAATAAATTAAATCCCTCCCAACATAAATAAAAAATTATAAAATTAAGTGTAGACATGAAAAATTTAAAAATTTGCTTTCCCCCCATTCAAATTTTGGTTTTAAATTCTAATTCCACCTTTTCAGATGGAAGATGTTAATGCTCATTTTCAACCAAAATGAGCATTAACACATTCCTATTCCATTTTCATATTGCACTCCCAAACTGAGGATTCGACAAAATGGGCAATAACAAATGCCAATTCCAGGCCACTACCAAACGGGCCCTAAATGACTCTCAACCCTTCCAAGGGGAAAGCACAGTTAAAAACCCAAAATAAAACCATGCTTAAATTACATTGGCATAAAAAACAAACACAATTAATAAGTTCAACCCTAAAAGGGGATAAACATATTAATAATCCTATATTAAATAAAACATAAGCCCTTACAATACCTAGCAAAAGGGATAATAAATCCTCAACCCTAGAAAAAGGGGAGAATACCTTAATTAACCATTTACAAACCCCTTTCACAAAGGAAACACTGCTGGCACTTGGACTTCTCCATTCGACATTTGGCAAGTTCCCTCTTCTACTGGTAGTCTCTGCATATGCTTTTAGAAACATCTGATTGGGGCATCATGAAATCGAGTAGGCTTTTGATCTGATATTCATTTCTCCATTCTTCAATTCATTTTTTCTCTATGCTGATTATGTACTGATGGCATCTTTGTATTTGCATTCAAAAACACTACGATTTTATGATGATGGCATATGTGCATTTGCATTCGAAGGTTTTATGCATTCACTATTTTCCTCCATTCCCATTTACACCAGCATCATTCTATGTGTAACTCTATATATTGAAGGCATGGCTATGTATATCCTCTTTATCTATTGCACTATGTCTTTGCTCAGTTCATGAATCCTTATGTTATTGATGTTTACTCTTATTATTATGCTTGTGTTTTCAAATTATTCAAAGCCCGTGCACTGCCTATGAGCTAGGGCATACTATCTTATTGCAATGCTCTATGTTTGATTCACTGGTTCATGGTATTGATTGCGTGACCCTTTACATTTTCAAGGGCATCATGTATTTACCTTCTTAGTATGAGGGTCTAAAACTAATGGCATCTGTTCTAATGTGAGTGCTTTGAAACCATTATTGTCTACAACCTAGGGCCTGAGGACTTTGGGGTGTGAATGCTTGTATGAGCTTGCTACCTCCATTCTTGCTAGCTTGTGAAAGGTTCTAATGGTGTTTATGATTTACTGTTGGCATGTATAGGATTCAATGTTGATGCTTTTATTAACCCTTTAGCATATTGAACCCGTTGTTTTAATTTCAAAGCGCCCGTGAGCTAGGGCTTGTTCTTTTGTTTATGTTGTGGGCTCACGACATTATGCATAGGCGGCCGCTATGAATACATTATCCACGAGGCTCCTAGTCTTCTATTATATCTTCGGATGACTCATATGTATTGTAAACTAGGGCATTGATATGAACTAGATACCATCTAATGTATTTGTTGCTTAAGTCAGGGCCGAGAGCCATCCCTGAACATCTTTTGGATGTCATTTGTTTATTGTTTGATGCCATGTTGATGCCCTCTTAAGACCACGAACTACTTTTGTAACCCCCATCTTGAGATGTTATGATGACCCTTGAGCGATTGAGCTCGAGCATATGCGACTGGCACCTTGGCTTGACTGCTTGCTCAATACTTATATGGCCTCAGGTTTGGCTTGACCTTATGCTAATGGGTCAATGTATTTTTCTTTTTCTTAATCATGACGCCATAGCTCCCTATTATGCCTTGACAAGCCATGAGTCTAGATACCATGATCTAGAGGCATCACTGTCCCTACTAATCTCTAGTTTAAAAACCCTGACCCGTGAACTATAACCTTGTGGCCTTTCTATTAACAATACTCACATTGCTTGAGCCTCGTGTTTTGAGTTGTTAGGACACCGTGAGTCATGGCATTTGATGTAACAATGAAACATTGGTATGATAACACTATTGATATTTTTGGGGCCGAGCATTACAGTTGATGCTTTTGGATGCCTTTTAATGTTATAGTTGTGCAAACATGCCATTTTATTTGTCATTACTTTGATTATGGCACACATGTGTGAATATTGATTATATCTTTGCATATCCCATGAGTTACCAAGAATTTGTTTGATGAGGGTACTATATCATGTGTTTGCATGCTATTGATATTCCTATTATGGTGACTATTGATTATTGGTTCTTGAAGATTGTCATGCTTTTAAAATGCTCGATGTTTAAGAAATTGGGGCCCGAGCTTGCTTTTTGTGACTTGATTGGCATGGTCTTTTATCTATTGGCATGGTTACTATATATGTTCATGAAACACCAATGCTATTTTATGTTGACGCTACCTTTTGTTAGCTTGATTCATGTGCCTTGTTCTTGGAAGTATCACCTCATCACCTATTGTTATATGAACTCTATCATGGTTCCATTTTCATGCCCTTTTGCTGAATGCATGGTGTTCATTGATTTACCAACTTTTCTCAAAATACAGACTTGTGTACCCTCATCTTGAGATGTTGATGGTGTATCCCCCTTGAGTCTACCAGTGCTTGATCATGTTTTATGATTCTCTTTTATGGTCTTTGAATGTCCCATTAATACTGCCTCATCTAGTTGCTTCTCCATTTGATCATGGGTGTTCTTGGCCTGTGATGCAGCCGCTACCAAGGAAATTTGAGGTTATCCTGGCATTGACTGCATCACAGGTCAAGGTCATTCATCTGCACATGCAACAAACACATTAGTGAAAATAATGGTATTTCTTTTATTTCTAGAGCCTCCTTAATGCACATGTCTTGAGCATAGCTTGTGTCAAAGGTGTATGGCTGAGTACATGTATGCATGCCTACAGATAGGTACTGCGATATCAAGCATTGTTTAGATCCATTGGATCTAACCCACTTCTCTTGTCTTATCTGTAGGTTCAAGGTCACAAGATCACACTGGGAACACAATGAAGATAGGCCTATTATGAGGCAATGTTTGGTACCCCTGTACTTCATGTTCATTATTATGTATATTTTCACTCATTTATGCAATTCTAGCAATGGCTATGCTCATGGCATGTGTGAGCTCAAATAGATGTTCTTTTCAATTCTTTCCCTCTTGTATAGCATACTTAGCATTGATATATGCACATGTAATCTTAGATGTATTTCATTTCCTTTCACTTTCATGAACTTTGCAATGAAATGAACATAAATATTAAGCAAGATCACCTAATAACAAAAACTAGGGTACTTGTAGCTTAATCTAGAAACTAGGCCTCCAAAAGAGTGAAAATAATGGCAACATTCTAGTGACCTCTAATGAGTGCTTGCCTGCTGAGCATCCTGACCAGTTGCCTTAAAGATCCATTGGGCACAAAGTTATATAAGCCTCAAACCTGAACATGGCTCCCAAACAAAACAACCTCCTCCTGCTGACAAAACTACTAACTGTCGGAGATAACTTCTCTGGTTTATTGATAACCAAACCACACTGAAAACTGAACTGAAACCAAACTCAAAGCAACCTGTGTCAGGCACTTAGGGAACATAGAAAGAAAAACTTCTACCCTACCCTGCTCTAACTAGTATCAACAAACTAGTCAAAAAAATCCATTAATTGGATTGTTGAAATAACTTCCCATTCTCCTCAAAACATTATACTTTTCATATTTGATGTCAACAAGGAGAACATGGAACACAAAAATGTATTGAACTATCTAGCATATCATCTTTTGAACTTGGTGTACTAGACTACTAACCTTGATTAGATCATAGGTGTTGTCCTCCCAGGGAGTCTAATAAGGCTGAATAAGCTCTTGGTCACTAAGGAGTGGACTTCTAACATCACCCTCCATTGAGTCCTTGAGTATGCATGTTTCATTTGATCCCATTTGTGTAAGGTATTTGATAGGACACCCCCTAGAGAGCATAAAACTAGGCCTCTCTTTCTCCATATGCACCTTATAAATGTCTTCAGCATACTGATCAAAATTTTTCCCCTCCATGATAGTCTGCCATAATATTTCTTCTTCTACAATTACATGATCATCCTCTTCATCAGTTGGAATATCCAATAGCTCATCAAAGCTATCCAACTATCACAGGTCCTTAACAATCATTGGCCCCTCCTCACGGTCCATTAAACAAAATTCATGAGATTTATCCACCACTTTATTACAAATAGGTATTGTCACTGATTCTAGAGCTGGAACAACATTAACTTCCTGAAAAATAAACTCTTTCTCAAGAACATGCAAGTTATTATCCTTTTCAAGAGGATGAGGAACATTAACAAGAGTGGAGCAGAAAGCATCAATTATCAAATTGAAATCATCTTGTTGTTCTAAGTTAGCAATAATTGTATCTTTCTTATCATAAGTAGAGAGATCAACTAGTAAATCTTGTGCTACTTCATCTTGTTCAATATAAGAAGGCATTTCCTCAAACAAATCAGTTAGGGTCTCACCTTCTTCACTTACTTCCTGATCCTTGTCTTGCTACTCTAATCCATCATTATGCGATGAATCTACTTGTTCCTCATGATCATCATGAAAAAGTACACCCAAAAGACATAAATCATTCTCTTCTTGGTGGGCTAAAATCTTAGGAGGTGTGAGAGTCTCTTCATGGATTGGTTCATATGGATTTATCTTCTACAAGATGGGCTCATTATCACTTAGGAAGTCAAATATTTTAGGTGTCTCTTCTATAGGGATAGAATGGAGTAGCTGAGAAATTGAGATGGGGTCATCAATAGGCTCTAAAAATGCATGGAGGTTAGGCTCCTATTGATTAGGATTCTGAACTGAAGGAGAAATCCTAAAGCTTGGAATTTTAATAGAAGTGCTAGTGGATTTACTAGGCAAGAAACTTGGGATTTGAACCTTGCGAGTCTCCTGTCTGGTCTGCAAAGCTTTTAGGTTCTCTTTAGTAGCATGGGGTATCTCCTTCTTAAAAAGAGCTGGCATCTTGTAACCTAGATACATAGTCCATGAGGGTCTCCAAGACTACTTTAAGTTTCCATATCCTTCTAGTGGATTTGGTGAGCTTTCTTGTATTGGGGTAGTAGTTTCCTCTTGATCTCCTTGCCTTGGTGCTTGTGCCATCAGATCCTTCACCAACTGATCCTTTTCTTCTAACTTCTTTGAGAGATGCTTCTCAATTTTTGTAGCTGAAAGTTGGATGGCCTTTATTAATTCTTGATGATCTTCAAGACTTTTCTCATAGGCCCTCTCTTGTGTCAAGACAAGATGGTTCCTCTCCTCAAGGGTCTACTCATGAATTGCTATCTTGTTCTTGAATTGTCTTGAAAACTCTTCCTTCTGAGTCACCATGTCCATATACTACCTTGAGAGCTCCTCCTTCTAAGACTTCACTTCTACATAGTCCTTCATGAAAGAGCTCATTTCCTCCCAAAAAACTACCAACCAATCATTAGAGCTCAAATCTGAAGTGGTGTTGGGTTGATTCTAAGGACTATAATGATGTCCCTCAAAGGGTGGTTCATAGGAGTGTTGCAAGGATGCTTAATGTTGGGTTGGGGGTATGGTAGTGCATGCTGGTAATTTGTTGTTTGTGGGCCATTTTGGTTATATGCTATTGCTTGGCCAACCTGATATGGCATGAATGTCGACACATGGGTAGCTTTTTCATGATATGGGGGGTGATAGGGAAAATATGCATTATGGATTGACATGCTTACTCATCAAATAAGATGGTAAAAATATATTTCCTGAAACTTATCAGCACTTGAACTACTCAAACCAGTAGATTTCTCTAAGAGACACCATGGTGCTTGAAACAAACTACCTCTTAAAGGCTGATTATACTGAGGATCACACCAAAATCTCATTGAATGATGGAAACAAGGTTGTCCCACTAGGCGTGCCAAAAACTATTGTCACTAGGGATTGCACCCGAGTATGGCTAAGTGTAGAACCTAGCAATCCCATGAAACATGAGACTACTCTCAGGCTATGGGTAACCTATCCAAGAATAGACCTCTGGATTAAGGGCTGCCTTCCCTTTGAATCACCTGAAAACTTGACTGAACTTTGAAGGAAAAGGGAGAGAGAGTGCATGAAATTAAAACTAAAACTAGGTGATTCACAGAACTTAGTAGATCCACAAATTGAATCAGAACTCATAATGACACTTAAAATAATCTGGTAACTCACAACATGACCCTGTCTGCCTTGAAAATTCTTGAAATAAAGAGGTATTTGTATTAAAAGAGGGGAAAAACCATCACAACTTAAAACCAAATGTACATAGATTAGAACAACAACTCCAAAACACCTTCTTGAACATTCAACTTGAACAGACATGCAAAGTAAAGGATGACAAGATCACAACAACTTTAACATGAATTCAAATAGGAAAACTCAGAAAACAACAATGATGAGAAGGAATACTATCTTATTTTCAATGAAAGTAGCAAAATATATCAATCTACTTCTCTAGAGCTACAGTCATTCACCTTCAAGAAAGACGGAAAGAAGAACTAACTTCAATCACCGAAGTGAGAAGTATAAGAAGAAAAACCCAGGAATATGCATGAAACTCTGAATCTCCAAAAAATGGAAAACCCTCCAAATAAGGCCCATGAAGATGCCTCATAAACTCAGATGCTAGATTCTTGAGTTTTTAGGGGTGGTGGAAAAAGTGGGATGCCTGAAATAGATGGTCAAAGGAATGACCCCACCCACTAAGTCATGCTCTATAAATGATATTCTGACAAGGGTTTATAAAAACACCACTTGTTGATATCCTACAATAGTAAGAGCAATGACTTCTATATTTAAATCTTTCACCCCTATGACTCTATTTAATCATGGATTTAAACCTTTTATTTCCTAAGTCAATAAATGACTCTCAACCCATCCAAGGGGAAAGCACATTTAAAAAACCAAAATAAAACCATGCTTAAATTACATTGGCATAAAAAATGAAGACAATTAATAAGTTCAACCCTAAAATGGGATAAACATATTAATAATCCTATATTAAATAAAACGTAAGCCCTTACAATACCTAGCAAAAGAGATAATAAATCCTCAACCCTAGAAAAAGGGGAGAATACCTTAATTAACCATTTAAAAAATCCTTTCACAAAGGAAACACTGCTGGCACTTGGACTTCTCCATTTGACATTTGGCAAGTTCCCTATTCTAGTGGCAGTCTCTACATATGCTTTTAGAAACATCTTATTTGGGCATCATGAAGTCGAGGTAGGCTTTTGATCTGGTATTCATTTCTTCATTCTTCAATTCATTGTCTCTCTGTGCTAATTATGTACTGATGGAATCTTTGTATTTGCATTCGAAAACACAATGATAATATGATGATGGCATCTATGGATTTGCATTCAAAGGTTTTATGCATTCACTATTTTCCTCCATTCCCATTTACACCAGCAGCATTCTATGTGTAACTCTATATATTGAAGGTGCAGCTGTGTATATCCTCTATATCTATTGCACTGTGTCTTTGCTCAGTTCATGAATCCTTATGTTATTGATGTTTACTCTTATTATTATGCTTGTTTTTTCAAATTATTCAAAGCCCATGCACTGCCTATGAGCTAGGGCATACTATCTTGTTGCAATGCTCTGTGTTCGATTCACTGGTTCATGGTATTGATTGCGTGACCCTTTACATTTTTGAGGGCACCATGTATTTACCTTCTCTGTATGAGGGCATAAAATTGACGGCATCTGTTCTAATGTGAGTGCTTTGAAACCATTATTGTCTGCAACTTATGGCCGGAGGACTTTGAGGTGTGAATGCTTGTATGAGCTCACCACCTCCATTGTTGCTAGCCTATGAAAGGTTCTAATGGTGTTTATCCTTTACTATAAGCATTTATAGGATTCAATGTTGTGTAAGAAAACTCAGGTGCGGAAATAGCTTCCTACGCTAATCTCTATAGGAGAGTATTGTGCAAATTCTTATAAATCCTTACAATTTCAAATTCATTAACTACTTTAACAAAGATATTGCAACCACATACAATGCATATAGAAAAATAGAGAATGACACAATGATATACCCTGGGGAAAACCTTTCGGTAAAAAACCCCAGCACTCCAAAGCCTGCACAATGTATTATCTTCAACACAAAGATTACAATACACTTGCAATGCAAGTTCTTTTAGGAAATGAGAGACAAAGCCAACAAGACTTAAATTTCTATTATATATCTCCCATAGGAGTAGCATCATATATATAGACTCCTCTGGACCCAAAAATAGGCACAACCACCAAGACCCATGCACAAAGCCACATGTACACAGTTGTTACATGCAATCCCAAGAATAGGCATCCATCCCTAGAATAGACTATGACAGCTTGTCATAGAATCGACCAAAAATAATGGTCACAAGAGAAGTGTAAGAGAATCTGTCATACCAACCTATTTTTGGCATATTCTCTTACACACACCAACCACTTCTTCTTGGGTGCCCAAATAGGCCCAATTCATAAGATGCTCTTAAACCTGTCATAGCACATTCCTTAAATAGTTCTTACATGTCATAGGAATCTGTCATGACTATTTCAATCATGATCTCCTTACGCACAAGATGCTGACACATCAAGTGGAGTGACACATCAACATGCCAACTAGACATGTACACTCACACTTAATTACATTATTTGCAAAAAATACATCTACAAAACAAATAATAAGAATAGGAATTATCCAAGGTTGAGACACCTTATTCCTAACATTCTCCCACTTGTCGAACACCTTGTAAGAGCAACAGGAACATAATAGGAACTTTAACTGCTATAGGCCAAAAGGCCCATAGACTCTGAACACCATCTAAACTTCTCAGTGCCCACTAGTTTTGTTAATGCATCTGCAACATTCTCCATAGTATCTACCTTCTCCAAATTTACCTTTCCATCTTCCACCATATCTCTCACAAAGTGAAACTGCACATCAATGTGCTTCGTTTTGGCATGGAAAGTTGGATTCTTTGCAAGGCAAATAGCGCTCTGACTATCACACCAAATAGTAATCTGTTCTGCATCAACACCAACATCAGAACACAATCTTCTAAGCCAAATGGCTTCTTTACAAGCATGAGTAGCAGCCATGTACTCAACTTTTGTAGTGGACAAAGAAACCAAAGGTTGTCGCTTACTCATCCAACTGATGGCACCACCAAACATAGTGAACACATAAGCACTGGTGGATCTCCTGCTGTCAATATCACCTGCCCAATCTGAATCCACAAACCCATGAATACAAACTGAATGCGGAGATCCATAAGAGTTACCATGATAACATATGGAGTAATCTAATGTACCCCTCAAATATCTGATTACTCACTTAACTACATCCCAATGTACCCGTCCAGGATTAGCCATAAACTGACTCAGGACTCCCACTACTTGGGCAATGTCTGGTCTAGTACAGACCATAGCATACATAAGATTGCCAACTGCACTAGCATAAGGTACTCTACTCATGTCCTCCACCTCACTAGGAGATTTTGGACAATCATCTACAGATAACTTTGTTCCCATAGAAATAGGAACACATAGTGGTCTACAATCTGCCATGTTGAACCTGTCCAACACAGACTTCACATACTTACTCTGACTCAACCAAAGTTTTCTGTTAGACCTATCTCTACTGATTTCCATACCCAAGATGTACCTAGCTGCCCCAAGATCTTTCATCTCAAACTATGCTGACAACTAAGATTTAAAATCAGAAATCATACCCTTACCCTTCCCAAACAGTGACATATCATCAACATATAATGCAACAATAAGAAGGCGATCATTTTCAACTCTGAAATAAACACAATGATCTGATTTTGATCTTACAAATCTAATTGACAACAGAAAGGCATCAAACTTAAGGTACCACATCCTAGGAGATTGCTTCAAACCATATAGAGATTTCTTTAATCTGTAAACTAAGGATTCTTTACCTTTAACAATGTAGTGCTCAGGCTGTGACATATAAATCTCTTCCTCCAAATCACCATGAAGGAAAGTTGTCTTCACATCCATCTATCCTATCTCTAAATCATATGATGCAGCAAGAGATAACATAAATCTAATGGATGTCAACTATGCAACAGGAGAGAATATTTTACCATAATCTATTCCCTCTACCTGTGAATACCCCTTTGCAACCAATCTAGCTTTATACCTTTCAACACTGCCATATGCATAGAATTTCTTCTTGAACACCCATTTACAACCAATAGATTTTCTCCCTTTAGGAAAAGGTACAAGATTCCAAGTTTTGTTTTTCTCCAATGAAGCCATCTCATCATCCATAGCCTCAATCCAGGAACCTGCATCTTCCATGCCCAAATCCTCTTTCACAGATCTAGGCTCATCAGTGTTAGTAATCAAAGCAAAGGCACAACTGGAATCTAACATAGAATAACCAAACCTTTCTGGTTGCTTTCTTTCTCTCATGGATCTCCTCAAGGGATGAGGTTGAGGTTGTTCTTCCTCTTCTTCCAAACTATTAGAGCTGCTAGAGCTCTCCTCATCATTAGACCCAATATGGTCTCTTTGTTCAGTCTTCTCAAGGGTAGGAGGCAACTGAACAACATCTTTTTCCTTTTCTTTTTCATCTGGTTGTAGCACAATAGGAGAAATTGTTAGCTCTCTAAAAATAACATTTCTACTATACAACACCTTACTAGTCACAGGATCCCAAAGCTTGTATCCTTTCACACCAGCACTGTATCTGATGAAAATACATTTAACGGCTTTGTTTTCCAACTTAGATCTTTTCTCCTTTGGAACATGTGCATAAGCTTCACAACCAAAAACATGAAGATTTCTAATTGAAGGCTTCTTACCAGACCACACCTCCATGGGTGTCTTACACACAAGGGCTGATGTAGGAGATCTCTTAACTAGATAGCAAGGAGTGGCCACAGCTTCAGCCCAAAACCTTTGTTCTAAACCAGCTCCACTAAGCATACTCCTAGCCTTCTCCATCAGTGTCCTATTCATTCTCTCTGCAACTCCATTTTTCTATGGGGTATAAGGAGTTGTCTTATGCCTCTTGATACCTTGTTCTTTACAGAACTGTTTAAACTCTACTGAGCAAAACTCACCACCATTGTCAGTTCTCACACACTTAATCTTCTTACTAGTCTGATTCTACTCAAGAGCTTTAAATTCCTTTAACTGACTAAAGACTTGTGTCTTAGTTTTAAGGAAATAAATCCACATCCTTCTACTATAATCATCTATGAAAGATACACAAAATACAGACTTGGAGATTGAAGGAACTTTTACAGGACCAAAAACATTAGAATGAATAAGATCCAAAACATCAGAAGATTTGTGAGAACTAGAGTAAAACTAAACACAATTTTGTTTACCATAGACACAGTGTTCGCAGAAGTCAAACTCAAGATTGCAATCATTTAACCCCTCAATGAGATTTTTATTTTTTAGGGTTCTGAGACCCTTTTCACCAATGTGGCCAAATCTCATATGCTACAACATTGTCTTTTCTGCAGGAAGCTTACCTTCCAAAGTATTTGCACTACCATCCAAACCAATAGCCACAGACTTCTTCACTACTTGTTCAGATGGTGAGGATGAAGAACTATTACATAGATGAATACATGCATCTAGCTGAAATAAGGTACCTCTCCTAGTACCCCTTGCAAGCACTATCAATCCTCTCATCATCTTGCATCCTTCTTTCAAAAAAACAACTTGCACACCTACATCATTCAGCATACTCATAGATAATAGGTTTCATGCCAAACCTGAAATGTGCATAACTCTGTTGATTCCCTTTAATCATCCATCAAGAAATTTGATAGTGACCCTTCCGTGTCCAACTAGCTTTAGGTGAGAATCATCACCCAAGTACACCTTTCCACCATCGAACTCTTCATATTTTGAGAACCAGTTTTGATGAGAGGTCATGTGAAAAGATGCACTCAATTCAACCAACCACACATCATGAGATGCATGGGCTGCCAAAGCTATGATGAATGCATCACCATCTTCTTGAGATCTTTCTGAAGCTGAATCTAAACCTTTCTTCTTCTTCTTTGGCTCTTTGCAATCTTTACAGAAGTGCCCAGATTTATCACAGTTCCAACATTTTGCCTTGGACTTATTGGAAGTCTTTGACTTCCCATAGGATTTGGATCTACCCTTATTGTCAAACTTATTGTCATTTTTCTTCCCTCTTTCAGTGGATCTCCCACGAACAACAAGGGCTTCTTTTTCTAAAACGGAAGCCTTTCTCCGCATCTCCTCTGATAGCAGTGAAGACACCACATCATCCATTTTGAAGGTGACTAAAGTGCTTCCGAGAGCCATCACAAGATGGTCCCATGAATCTGGTAAAGAACACAAAAGTGTGTAGCAATGATCCTCCTCCTCTAACTTGACACCAGCTGATGTCAATTTTGTAGCCAGTAGATTAAATGCATTTAAATGATCTTTTAAGGATCCACCTTCCTCCATTCACATAGAGTACAACTTCTTCCTTAGGAATAACTTGTTCACTAGAGATTTGGCCTGATACATGGCTGCAAGTCTTTACCACAAACTATTTGCAGTTTTCTCATCTAGAACATTCAGAAGGACTGCATCGGTTAAACAAAGTCTTATGAGACCCTTAGATTTACGGTCTTTGATATCCCAATCTACTTGAGCTATAGTTGCTGGTCTTGTAGCACTTGAAGTCACTTCCCATAGGTCATGATCTTCCAACATGTCTTCCATCTTGAGTTTCCACAACTCGAAATTAGTGCCATTAAATTTCTCCACCTCCATTCTTCCATATGATGAACTTGCCATCTCAATCTGCAAATAAGATTCAGAATGCTCTGCAAAAAACTCCCACTCAAACTTGAGATTAGCTCAAAAAACCCTACCCAACAACTAGGATCAAAAGTTGATCAAGCTCTGATACCACTTGTAAGGAAACTCAGGTGCGGAAATAGCTTCCTACGCTAATCTCTATAGGAGAGTATTGTGCAAATTCTTATAAATCCTTACAATTTTAGATTCGTTAACTACTTTAACAAAGATATTGCAACCACATACAATGCATAAAGAAAAATAGAGAATGACACAATGATATACCCTATGGAAAACCTTTGGGTAAAAAACCCCAGCACTCCAAAACCTGCACAATGTATTATCTTCAACACAAAGATTACAATACACTTGCAATGCAAGTTCTTTCAGGAAATGAGAGACAAAGCCAACAAGACTTAAATTTCTATTATATATCTCCCATAGGAGCAACATCATATATATAGACTCCTCTGGACCCAAAAATAGGCACAACCACCAAGACCCATGCACAAAGCCACATGTACATAGTTGTTACATGCAATCCCAAGAATAGGCGTCCATCCCTAGAATAGACTATGATAGCTTGTCATAAAATCCACCAAAAATAACGGTCACAAGAGAAGTGTAAGAGAATCTATCATACCAACCTATTTTTTGCATATTCTCTTACACACACCAACCACTTCTTCTTGGGCGCGCAAATAGGCCCAAGTCATAAGATGCTCTTACACCTATCATAGCACATTCCTTAAATAGTTCTTACGCATCATAGGAATCCATCATGACCGTTTCAGTCATGATCTCCTTACGCACAAGATGCCGACACATCAAGTGGAGTGACACATCAACATGCCAACTAGACATGTACACTCACACTTAATTACATTATTTGCAAAAAATACATTTACAAAAAAAATAATAAGAATAGGAATTATCCAAGGTTGAGACACCTTATTCCTAACATGTTGATGCTTTTATTAACCCTTTAGCATATTGAACCCGTTGTTTTAATTTCATAGTGCTCACAAGCTAGGGCCTGCTCTTTTGTTTATGCTCTGAGCGCGTGACATTATGCATAGGTTGTTTTATGTCTTTATATGTATTCAACCTTCATTTGATGATGCCATGCTTGCTGCTATGAATAAATTATTTACAAGGCTCCTGGTCTTATGTTATATCTTCAGATGACCCATATGTATTGTAAACTAGGGCATTGATATGAACTGGATACCATCTAATTTATTTGTTGTTTAAGTCGGGGTTGAGAGCCATCCCTAAACATCTTTTGTGATGTCATTTGTTTATTTTTTGATGCCATGTTGATTCCCTCTTAGGACCATGACCTACTTTTGTAACCCCCATCTTGAGATGTTATGATGACCCTTGAGCCATTGAGCTTGGGCATATGTGACTAGCACCTTGCGCTTGACTGCTTGCTCAATACTTATATGGGCTTGGGTTTTTCTTGATCTTATGCTAATGGGTCAGTGTATTCTTCTTTTACTTAATCAAGACTCCATAGCTCCCTGTTATTCCTTGATAAGCCATGAGTCTAGAGACCATAATCTAGAGGCATCACTATCCTTACTAATCTCTGGTTTAAAAATCCTGACCCATGAACTATAACCTTGCGGCCTTTCTGTTAACAATACTCGCATTTCTCGAGCCTCATGTTCTTAGTTGTTAGGGCACCATGAGTCATGGCATTTGATGTAACAATGAAACATTGGTATGATAACACTATTGATATTTTAAGGGCCGAGCATTACAGTTGATGCTTTTGGATGTGTTTTAATGTTATAGCTTTTCAAACATGCCATTTTATTTGTCATTACTTTGATTATGGAACACATGTGTGCATATCGATTATATCTCTGCATAACCCATGAGCTACTGGGAATCTGTCTGGTGAGGGTACTGTATCATGTGTTTGATTGCTATTAATATTCCTAATGTGGTGACTGGTGATTATTGGTTCTTGAAGATTGTCATGCTGTCAAAATGCTTGATGTTTAAGAAATTGGGGCCCAAGTTTGCTGAATGCATGGTGTTCACTAATTTACCAACTTTTCTCAAAACACAGACTTGTGTACCCTCATCTTGAGATGTTGATGTTGTATCCCCCATGAGCCTTCCAGTGCTTGATCATGCTTTATGATTCTCTTTTATGGTCTTTGAATGTCCCACTAATACTGCCTCATCTAGTTGCTTCTCCATTTGATCATGGGTGTTCTTGGCCTGTGATGTAGCTGCTACCAAGGAAATTTGAGGTTATCCTAGCATCAACTGCATCACAGGTCAAGGTCGTTCATCTCCACATGGAACAAACACATTAGTGAAAACAATGGTATTTCTTTTATTTCCACAGCCTCCTTAATGTACATGTCCTAAGCACAACTTGTGTCAGAGGTGTATAGCTGAGTGTACATATACATGCTTGTAAATAATTTGATACTAGGCATTGTTTAGATCTATTGGATCTAACCCACTTTTCTTCTCTTATCTACAAGTTCAAGATAATAGGAGCACATCAGGAACACTATGGAGATAGACCTATTACTAGGTAATGTCTGGTACCCCTGTACTTCATGCTCATTATATATGTATATTTGCACTCATTTATGCAATTCCAACAATGGGTATGCTCATGGCATGTGTGAGCTCAGATAGATTTTCTTTTCAGTTCTTGCCCTCTTGTACATCATTCTTAACATTGATATATGCACATGTAATCTTAGATGTAGTTCATTTCCTTTCCCTTTCATGTACTTTGCAATGAAAATGAACATAAATAATTAAGCAAGATCACCTAATAACACAAACTAGGGTACTTATAGCTCATCTAGTAATTAGGTCATCAAAGGGGAGTAAAATAATGGTAGCATTCTATAAAAACTATTGTCACTAGGGATTGTACCCGAGTATGGCTAAGTGTAGAACCTAGCAATCCCATGAAACATGGGACTACTCTCAGGCTATAAGTAACCTATCTAAGAATAGACCTCCAGATCAAGGGCCGGCTTCCCTTTGAATCACCTAAAAACTTGACTAAACTTTGAAGGAAAAGGGAGAGAGAGTGCATGAAATTGAAACTAAAACTAGGTGATTCATCAAACTTAGTAGATCCATAGATTGAATCAGAACTCACAATGACACTTAAAATAATCTGGTAACTCGAAACATGACCTTGTCTACCTTGACAATTCTTTAAATAAAGAGGTATTTGTATTAAAAGAGGGGAAAACTCCCACAACTTAAAACCAAATGTACACAGATTAGAACAACAACTGCAAAACACCTTCTTGAACATTCAACTTGAATAGACATGCAAAGTAAAGGATGACAAGATAACAACAACTTTAACATGAATTCAAATTCAACTCAGAAAACAACAAGGATGAGAAGGAATACTATTTTATTTTCAATGAAAGGATCCAAATATATCAATCTACTTCTCTAGAGCTATAGTCATTCACCTCCAAGAAAGAGGGAAAGAAGAACTAACTTCAATCACCGAAGTGAGAAGTATAAGAAGGAAAACCTAGGAATCTGAATGAAACTATCAATCTCATAAAAATGGAAAACCCTCCAAATAAGGCCCATGAAGATGCCTCATAAACTTAGATGCCAGATTCTCAAGTTTTTAGGGGTTACGAAAAAAAGTGGGATGCCTAAAATAGATGGTCAAAGGAATGACCCCACCCACTAAGTCATGCTCTATAAATGATATTCTAACAAGGGTTTATAAAAACACCACTTGTCGATATCTTATAATAGTAAGAGCAATGACTTCAATATTTAAATCTTTTATCCCTATGACTCTATTTAATCATGGATTTAAACCTTTTATTTCCTAAGTCAATACATGACTCTCAACCCTTCCAAGGGGAAAGCACATTTAAAAACCCAAAATAAAACCATGCTTAAATTACATTGGCATAAAAAATGAAGACAATTAATAAGTTCAACCCTAAAATGCGATAAACATATTAATAATCCTATATTAAATAAAACCTAAACCCTTACAATACCTAGCAAAAGGGATAATAAATCCTCAACCCTAGAAAAAGGGGAGAATACCTTAATTAACCATTTACAAAACCATTTCACAAAGGAAACACTGCTGGCACTTGGACTTCTCCATTTGATGTTTGGCAAGTTCCCTCTTCTACTGGCGATCTCTGCATATGCTTTTAGAAACATTTGACTGGGGAATCATGAAGTTGAGGTAGGCTTTCAATCTGGTATTCATTTCTTTGTTCTTCAATTGATTATTTCTCTGTACTAATTATGTACTGATAGCATCTTTGTATTTGCATTCAAAAACACTATGATTTTATGATGATGGTATCTGTGCATTTGCATTCAAAGGTTTTATACATTCACTATTTTCCTTCATTCCCATTTACACCAGCATCATTCTATCTGTAACTCTATATATTGATGGTGTGACTATGTATATCCTCTATATCTATTGCACTGTGTCTTTTCTTGGTTCATGAATCCTTATGTTATTGATGTTTACTCTTATTATTATGCTTGTTTTTTCAAATTATTCGAAGCCCGTGCACTACCTATGAGCTAGGGCATACTATCTTGTTGTAATGCTTTGTGTTTGATTCAGTGGTTCATGGTATTGATTCTATGACCCTTTACATTTTTAAGGGCACCATGTATTTACCTTCTTAGTATGATGGAGTAAAACTAATGGCATCTGCTCTAATGTGAGTGCTTTGAAACCATTATTGTCTGCAACCTAGGGCCTGAGGACTTTGAGGTGTGAATGCTTGTATGAGCTCACCGCCTCCATTCTTGCCAGCCTGTGAAAGGTTCTAATAGTGTTTATGCTTTACTTTTGGCATGTATAGGATTCAATGTTGATGCTTTTATTAACCCTTCAGCATATTGAACCCATTGTTATAATTTCATAGCTCCCACGAGCTAGGGCCTGCTCTTTTGTTTATGTTGTGGGCTCATGGCATTATACGTAGGTTGTTGTATGTCTTTATATTTATTCAACCTTAATTTGATGACACCATGCTTGCCGCTATGAATACATTATCCATGAGGCTCCTAGTCTTATGTTATATCTTCGAATGACCCATATGTATTGTAAACTAGGGCATTGATATGAACTGGATACCATCTAATGTATTTTCTATTTAAGTCAGGGTTGAGAGCCATCCTTGAACATCTTTTGGATGTTATTTGTTTATTATTTGATGCCATGTTAATTCCCTCTTAAGACCAGGACCTACTTTTGTAACCCCCATCTTGAGACGTTATGATGAACCTTGAGCCATTGAGCTTGGGCATATGCGACTGGCACCTTGCACTTGAATGCTTGCTCACTACTTATATGGGCTCATGTTTGGCTTGACCATATGCTAATGGGTTAGCGTATTCTTATTTTTCTCAATCATTATGCCATAGCTCCTTGTTATGCCTTGACAAGCCATGAGTCTAGAGATTGTGATCTAGAGGCATCACTGTCCTTACTAATCTCTGGTTCAAAAACTCTGACTCATGAACTATAGCCTTGCGGCCTTTCTATGAACAATACTCACATTTCTCAAGCCTTGTGTTCTAAGTTGTTAGGACACCGTGAGTCATGGCATTTGATGTAACAATGAAACATTGGTATGATAACATTATTGATATTTTCAGGATGGAGCATTACAGTTGATGATTTTGGATGCCTTTTAATGTTATAGTTGTGCAAACATGCCATTTTATTTGTCATTACTTTGATTATGGAACACATGTGTGCATATTGATTATATCTCTGCATATCCCATGAGCTACCGGGAGTCTTTCTGATGAGGGTACTGTATCATGTGTTTTCTTGCTATTGATATTCCTATTGTGGTGACTATTGATTATTGGTTCTTGAAGATTGTCATGCTATCAAAATGCTCAATGTTTAAGAAATTGGGGTCCGAGCTTGCTGAATGCATGGTGTTCACTAATTTACCAAATTTTCTCAAAATATAGACTTTTGTACCCTCATCTTGAGATGTTGAGGGTGTCCCCCTTGAGTCTGCCAGCGCTTGATCATGCTTTATGATTCTCTTTTATGGTCTTTGAATGTCCCACTGATACTATCTCATCTAGTTGCTTCTTCATTTGATCATGGGTGTTCTTGGCCTGTGATGCAGCTACTGCCAAGGAAATTTGAGATTATCCTAGCATCGACTGCATCACAGGTCAAGGTTATTCATCTACAAATGGAACAAACACATTAGTGAAAACAATGCTATTTTTTTTTTTTCTAGAGTCTGCTTAATGTACATGTCCTAAGCACAGCCCATGTCAGAGGTGTATAGCTGAGTGTACGTATGCATGCTTGTAAATACTTTGATACCAGGCATTGTTTAGAGCCATTGGATCTAACCCACTTTTCTTCTCTTATCTATAGGTTCAGGATCATAGAAACACATCAAGAACACCATGGAGATAGACCTATTACCAGACAATGTCTGGTACCCCTATACTTCATGTTCATTATATATGTATATTTGCACTCATTTATGCAATTCTGGCAATGGCTATGCTCACGACATGTGTGAGCTCAGATAGATTTTCTTTTCAGTTCTTTCCCTCTTGTACATCATTCTTAACATTGATATATGCACATGTAATCTTAGATGCAGTTCATTTCCTTTCCCTTTGATGTAATTTTTAATGAAAATGAACACAAAATATTAAGCAAGATCACCTAATAACACAAACTAGGGTACTTGTAGCTCATCTAATAATTAGGTTTTCAAAGGGGAGTAAAATAATGGTAACATTCTGGTGACCTCTAATGAGTGCTTTCCTGCTAAGCATCCTTAACCAGTTGCCTTATAGATCCATTGGGCATAGAGTCATATAAGCCTCAAACCTGAACATGGCTCCCAAACAAAACAACCTCCTCCTTCTGACAAAACTACTAACTACCAGAGATAACTTCTCTAGTTTATTTCTAACCAAACCACACTGAAAACTGAACTGAAAGAAAATTGAAAGAAACCTATGCCAGGCACTTAGGGACCACATAAAGAAAAACTTCTACCCTACCCTACTCTAACCAATATCAGAAAACTAGTCAAAAAAATCCATTAACTGGATTGTTGACATAGCTTCCCATTGTTCTCAAAATGTTATACTTCTCATATTTGATGCCAACAAAGAGAATATGGAATACAAAAATGAACTGGACTATCTGGCATATCAACTTTTGAATTTGGTATACCAAACTACTAACCTTGATTAGTCCATAGGTTTTGTCCTTCTAGGGAGTTTGATAACCCTGAATAAGCTCCTGATCACCAAGGAGTGGACTTCTGACATCACCCTCCATTGAGTCCTTGAGTATGTATGTTTCATTTGATCCCATCTATGCTAGGTATCTGATAGGACACCCCCTAGAGAGCATAAAACTAGGCATCTCTTTCTCTGTATGCACCTTACAAATGTCTCCAGCATGCTGATCAAAATTTTATCCCTCCATGATAGTCTACCATAATATTTCTTCTTCTGCAATTAGAGGAATATCCTCTTCATCAGTTGGAATCTCCAATAGCTCATCAAAGCTATCAAATTGTCTCATGTACTTAATAATTACTGGGCCCTCCTCATATTCCATGAAACATGGTTCTTGAGATTTATCCACCACTTTATTGCTGATAGGTGTAGATTCTACAACTAAGACACCATTGCCTTCCTAAAATACAAATTCTTCTTCAAGAAAATGCAAGCCATTATCCTTTTCAGGAAGATGAGGAACATCAATAAGAGTTGAGCAGAAAGCATCAATTATCAAATCAAAATCATTTTTTTGTTCTAAGTTAGCAGCAACTATATCATTTTTCTTATCATAATCAGAGAGCTCAACTAGTAAATCTTGCACTACTTCATCTTGCTCAATATAAGAAGGAATCTCCTCAAATAAATCGGTTAGGATCTCACCTTCTTCACTTATTTCCTGATCCTTATCTTGCTACTCTAATCCATTAGTATGTAACAAATCTACTTGTTCCTCATGATCATCATGAAAAAGTACACTCAAGAGACAAAAATCATCTTCTTTCTGGTGGCCTAAAATGCTATGAGGTGTAAGGGTCTCTTTAGGAATTAGCTCATAGGGATTTATCTACTACAGGATGGGCTCATTCTCACTTAGTAAGTCAAACCTTTTAGGTGTCTCATCTATGGGAATAGAATGGAGTAGATAGAAATCTGAGATAGGGTCATGAATAGGCTCTAAAAATGCATGGAGATTAGGCTCCTATTGGCTAAGATTCTGAATTAAAGGAGAAGTCCTAAAGCTTGGAATTTCAATAGAGGTGCTAGTGGACTTACCAAGCAAGAAGCTTGGGATTTGAACCTTTTGAGTCTCTTGTCTGGATTACAAAGCTTCTAGGTTCTCTTCATTAGCATGGGGCATCTCCTTTTGGATCTCTTTCTTAAAAAGAGCTAGCATCTCGTAACTCGGATACATAGTCCATGAGGGTCTCCAAGACTACATTAAGTTTCCATTTCCCTCTAGTGGATCTGGTGCTCTCTCCTACATTAGGGTAGCAACAACTTCTTGATCCTCTTGCCTTGGTACTTGTGCCAATAGATTCTCAATCAATTGATCCTTTTCTACAATCTACTTGGCAAGTGTCTCTTGCTCATGATCATGAAATTCATCCTTTTCTGCTAACTCTTTTCAGAGATCCTCCTCATTTTTTGTAGCTATTTGGTAGATGCTCCTTATGAATTCTTGATGATCCTCAAGACTCTTCTTATAGACCTCCTCTTGTGTCAAGATCAGATGGTTCTTCTCTTCAAGGATCTACTCATGAATTGCTATCTGGTTATGTAGCTACCTTGAGATCTCCTCTTTTTGAGCCACCATCTCCATATGTATACTACCTCGAGAGCTCCTCTTTTTGAGACCTCATCTTTGTATAATATTTCATGAAAGAGCTCACTTCCTCTAAAAAATTTACCAACCAATCATTTGAATTTGAATCTAAATTTGAAGTGGTATTGGATTGATTCTGGATATTGTAATGGTGTCCCTCATAGGTTGGTTCATAGGAATGATGCTAGGATGCTTGATACTAGGTGGGAGGGTAGGGTGGTGCATGTTAGTAATTTGTTGTTGCTTTTCCAACTTGATATGGTATGAATTCTAGCACATGGGTGGTTTTCTCATGATATGGGGGGTGATAGGGTGAATATGCATTATGGAATGACATGCTTGCTCATCAAATGAGCTAGTAAAAGATACTCTTTCTAAAACTTATCAGCACTTGAATTGCTCAAACCAGTAGATTTCTCTTAGAGTCACCATGGTGCTTGAAACAAACTACCTCTTAAAGGTTGATTGCACTAAGGATCACACCAAAACCTCAGTGAATGATGGAAACAAGGTTGTCCCACCAGGCGTGCCAAAAACTATTGTCACTGGGGATTGCACCCGAGTATGGCTAAGTGTAGAACCTAGCAATCCTATGAAACATGGGACTATTCTCAGGTTGTGGGTAACCTATTAGAGAGTAGACCTCTAGATTAGGGGCTGACTTCCCCTTGAATCACTTGAAAACTTGACTGAACTTTGAAGGAAAAGGGAGAGAGAGTGCATGAAATTGAAACTAAAACTAGATGATTCACCAAACTTAGTAAATCCATAGATTAAATTAGAACTCACAATGATAATTAAAATAATCTGGTAACTCACAACTTGACCATGTCTACCTTGACAATTCTTTAAATAAAGAGGTATTTGTATTAAAAGAGGGGAAAAAATCCTACAACTTAAAACCATATGTACATAGATTAGAACAACAATTGCAAAACACCTTCTTGAACATTCAACTTGAACAAACATGCAAAGTAAAGGATGAGAAGATCACAACAACTTTAACATGAATTCAAATAGGAAAACTTAGAAAACAACAAGGATGAGAAGGAATACTGTCTAATTTTCAATGAAAGGAGCCAAATATATCAATCTACTTCTCTAGAGATACAGTCATTCACCTCCAAGAAAGAGGGAAAGAAGAACTAACTTCAATCACCGAAGTGAGAAGTATAAGAAGAAAAATCCAAGAATCTACATGAAACTTTGAATCGCCTAAAAATGGAAAACCCTCCAAATAAGGCCCATGAAGATGCCTCATAAACTCAAATGCAAAATTCTTGAGTTTTTAGGGGTGATGGAAAAAGTGGGATGCCTAAAATAGATGGTCGAAGGAATGACCCCATCCAGTAAGTCATGCTCTATAAATGATATTCTGACAAGGATTTATAAAAACACCACTTGTTGATATCTTAATAGAGTAAGAGCAATGACTTCTATATTTAAATCTTTTACCCCTATGACTCTATTTAATCATGGATTCAAACCTTTTATTTCCTAAGTCAATAAATGAATCTCAACCCTTCCAAGGGGAAAGCACATTTAAAAACCCAAAATAAAATCATGCTTAAATTACATTGGCATAAAAAACAAACACAATTAATAAGTTCAACCCTAAAAGGGGATAAACATATTAATAATCCTATATTAAATAAAACCTAAGCACTTACAATACCTATCAAAAGGGATAATAAATCCTCAACCCTAGAAAAAGGGGAGAATACCTTAATTAACCATTTACAAAACCCTTTCACAAAGGAAACACTGCTGGCACTTGGACTTCTGCATTCAACATTTGGCAAGTTCCCTCTTCTACTGGCAGTCTCTGCATATGCTTTTAGAAACATGTGATTGGGGCATCATGAAGTTGAGGTAGGCTTTTGATCTAGTATTCATTTCTCCATTCTTCAATTCATTGTTTCTCTATGCTAATTATGTACTGATGGCATCTCTATATTTGCATTAAAAAACACTATGATTTTATGATGATGGCATTTGTGCATTTGCATTCAAAGGTTTTATGCATTCACCATTTTCCTCCATTCCCATTTACACCAGCATCTTTCTATGTGTAACTCTATATATTGAAGGTGTGACTGTGTATATCCTCTATATCTATTGCATTGTGTCTTTTCTCGGTTCATGAATCCTTATGTTAGTGATGTTTACTCTTATTATTATGATTGTTTTTTTCAAATTATTTGAATCTCGTGCACTGCCTGTGAGCTAGGGCATACTATCTTGTTGCAATGCTCTATGTTTGATTCACTAGTTCATGGTATTTATTATGTGACCCTTTACATTTTCCAGGGCACCATGTATTTACCTTCTCAGTATGAGGGCATAAAATTGATGGCATCTGTCCTAATGTGAGTGCTTTGAAACCATTATTGTTTGCAACCTAGGGCCTGAGGACTTTGAGGTGTGAATGCTTGTATGAGCTCACCACCTCCATTCTTTCTAGCATGTGAAAGGTTCTAATGGTGTTTATGCTTTACTGCTGGCATGTATAGGATTCAATGTTGATGTTTTTATTAACCCTTTAGCATATTGAACCCCTTGTTTTAATTTCATAGCACCCGCGAGCTAGGGCCTGCTCTTTTGTTTATGTTGTGGGCTCGTGGCATTATAAATAGGTTGTTGTATGTCTTTATATGTATTCAACCTTAATTTGATGACACCATGCTTGCCACTAGGAGTACATTATCCATGAGGTTCTTGGTCTTATGTTATATCTTCGGATGACCATATGTATTGTAAGCTAGGGCATTGATATGAACTAGATACCATCTAATGTATTTTCTATTTAAGTTGGGGCCAAGAGCCATTCTTGAACATCTTTTGGATGATATTTGTTTATTGTCTGATGCCATGTTGATGCCCTCTTAAGACCATGACCTGCTTTTGTAACCCCCATCTTGAGATGTTATGATGACCCTTGAGCCATTGAGCTCGAGCATATGCGACTGGCACCTTACGCTTGACTACTTTCTCACTAATTATATGGGCTTAGATTTGGCTTAACCTTATGCTAATTGGTCAGTGTATTCTTCTTTTTCTTAATCATGACCCCATAGCTCCCTATTATGCCTTGACAAGCCATGAGTCTAGAGACCATCATCTAGAGGCATCAGTATCCTTACTAATCTCTGGTTTAAAAACCCTGACCTACGAAGTATAAACTTGCAGCCTTTCTGTTAACAATACTTGCATTGCTTGAGCCTCTTGTTATGATTTTTAAGGACACCATGAGTCATGGCATTTGATGTAACAATGAAACATTGGTATGATAACACTTGATAATTGTGGGGTCGAGCATTACAGTTGATGCTTTTGGGTGCCTTTTAATGTTATAGCTGTGCAAACATGCTATTTTATTTGTCATTACTTTGATTATGGCACACATGTGTGCATATTGATTATATCTCTGCATATCCCATGAGCTACCAAGAATCTATCTGATGAGGGTACTGTATCATGTGTTTGCTTGCTATTGATATTCCTATTGTGGTGACTGTTGATTATTGGTTCTTGAAGATTGTCATCCTATTAAAATGCTTGATGTTTAAGAAATTGGGGCCCAAGATTTTTGTTTGTGACTTGATTGGCATGGCCTTTTATCTTTTGGTGTGGAAAATATATATGTTCATGAAACACCAATGCTATTTTATGTTGACACTACGTTTTATTAGCTTGATTCATGTGCCTTGTTCGTGGAAGTATCACCTCATTAGCTACTATTATATGAACTCTATGGTGGCTCCATTTTCATGCCCTTTTGTTGAATGCAAGATGTTCACTAATTTACCAACTTTTCTCAAAATATAGACTTGTGTACCCTCATCTTGAGATGTTGATGGTGTATCCTCCTTGAGTCTGCCAGTGCTTGATCATGCTTTATGATTCTCTTTTATGGTCTTTGAAAGTCCCACTAATACTGCCTCATATAGTTGCTTCTTTGTTTGATCATGGGTGTTCTTGGCTTGTGATGTAGCTACTACCAAGGAAATTTGAGGTTATCCTTGCATCAACTGCATCACAGGTCAAGGTCATTCATCTGCACATGGAACAAACACACTAGTGAAAACAATGGCATTTCTTTTATTTCTAGAGCCTCCTTAATGCACATGTCCTGAGCATAGCCTATGTTAGAGGTGTATGCCTGAGTGCATGTATTCATGCCTGTATATAGGTACTATGATATTAGGCATTGTTTAGCTTCGTTGGATCTAACCCACTTCTCTTCTCTTATCTGCAAGTTCAGGATCACAAGAGCACACCAAGAACACAGTGGAGATAGGCCTATTACGAGGCAATGTCTGGTACCCCTATACTTCATGTTCATTATTATGTATATATTCACTCATTTATGCTATTCTAGCAATGGCTATGCTCACGACATGTGTGAGCTTAGATAGATGTTCTTTTTAGTTCTTTCCCTCTTGTACAACATACTTATCATTGATATATGCACATGTAATCTTAGATGCATTTCATTTCCTTTCCCTTTCATGTACTTTGCAATGAAATGAACACAAATATTAAGCAAGATCACCTAATAACACAAACTAGGGTACTTGTAACTTCATCTAGTATCTAGGCCTCCAAGAGAGTGAAAATAATGGCAACAGGTTGTACTAGTTTCAAAAAGAGGTTACCAAAAAGTGATAAAAAGCCATATTCATATGGTCATGATGTGGTTAGTGATGGTTGTACTCTCTTTTCAGTCCCAAAATTCTCAATGATGAAAATTTATCTCCATGGCATTTCTTTGCTAAAAGCTGGTGACACTTAGTAGCATTGCATTGCATTATCATATTAGATTAATTGCATTTATCATGTTAGATTACTTGCATTTATTTATGGTTATTTTTCCAAGGACAAGGGGGTACATTAATAATCTTGGTTAGTCAAAACATTACAAAAGGAGGGGTTCAATCAAACATCTTACTCTTGGATATCAACCAAACAACAAAAATGAGAATTATCTTTTGCATTCATGCATAGCATTAATCATTATTCATTATTCATAAATGAGAAAAGTAGAAAAAAGAAGGAAAGATTCATTACTCATACATCATTTTCATACATATAGTTAAGGATAGAATGACATACATTAAAAATTCCAAAACATAGGGACATTCATATACATTTCCATAAATCACTTTGCATCCATACATCAATGCATTCATCTATATATATCATAAAATAAGATACATTGCATCCATAGCATAAATCACAAGTAAATACATCATAAACACCATATAGATGCATATAAATATAATCTCATAACCAACTCATCAAGAGAACCAAGGAAGTATATCGTCATATAGATCATCATATAAGTGCTCATCAAAGATCCATCAAATCAGTATATCAAGATACAATGTCATACAAAGTGATACATCAAAGAGTTCCAATCAATAACAACAATAGGAAACATGATACAAGGACATCAATAATGAGAAAATATTTCATCCATGATCAAGATCCATCCCTAGCACTAGATCCATCTGGATCCCTATCATCTTGTCTATCCTGTGAGGGAGGAGCTTGAGAAGTGCTAGCTATACTAGGTCTCTAAATCACATGAGTGATAAACTGCTACATCAAGAGAGAAACTTGATCCTATCTACCCACAATAGTAGATATATCTATCCAAATAGCTTTCATATCTCATGATAGACTATCAATGCTAGGAGCAGCCTGTGAACTCTATCCCATATCTTGAGTCTGTTGCACCTATCGAGGAACCTGCTGATCCTATCGTGGCACCTGCTATGCTGGAACCTCATCCTAATGAGCTAAGGAAACTCTCTACAACTAAACCCACCCAGAATCTACCTAGTAGCATCGACATGAGCCTATCTCTGTTGTCTCTGATGTCTCTGGTGTCTCTGCTACCTATCACCTATTGCTGCTCTAGGGCATACAATCTTAGTGGCATGATCATTTCTAGCTCTATCCGTAGCATGACCACCTCTCACTTGTGGTCCATCTCCTAATCTATTAATAACCAGAGGATCTCTCTATCCTTGCCATCCCCACCATCTCTGACATCCACCACCACCACCACCACCATGATCATCTCCCTCATCCTAGTGGGGAATACGCTCTTCTAGATCAGTAAAATGAGGAAACCTATTATGAGACCACCAGTCTTGATACTTATGTGACATCCCTACATCAGCAATACCTGGAAGCATCTCCCATTGGAAATATCCCAAACTAGCAATCTGATCACATGCGAACTGGTAATCAATCATAGGACCCCACATCAATCTCTTTACCTATACACGATCATATAATACTGCACCCTGAGGCATATCCTGTACATGACCATACTGCCTAGAAACTCTTCCAAAGCATAAGTGCTTAATAGTAGTAGTAGTCTGACCAATCATCCAATGAGGAGTGAACATATAGGGTAGCTCATCGTCATCCTCCCTCCATCCCTCACAACCAATGTATGGTCACCATTGAACCTGATCGAGATCATCTATCTATCGCTGTCAATAATCAAGATGACCTAGATGGTGTTAAACAACCATACCACTATATAGAAAAGCATATAGGAAACCATGCTTTTGAATCCTATCATAAATAGGCCTCATAATGGGAAGATGCTCCCATACCCACAATTGGAGAATAACTGCCCCGACTGACAAAGAAGCACTCTCTCTGTAAACTACCTCATGTAAATCATGGTAGAGCTGGGCAAGAACACATGAGCCCTAATCAAAGTGTTAAGGATGAGTAAGCAAATCCTCTAGAATCCTACCCCATCCGATAGAGAAACCATGACCTCTCCAGTTGGGAAGAAGTAAACCACCGATAAGGGCACCAATTACCACTGGCAATGTAGGAAATGAAGCAAACTATGGCCAACTAATCGTATCATGATCAATGGTATTGTCCTCGAGTACTTGTCAGTAGACTGTGGAATCATATATGGAATCATAGTAAACTAACTCTCCTATGCACAAGATGTGTAGCAATCTATACACATCCTCGGGTGTGATAGTCATCTCTCCATAGGGAAGATGGAAGGTATTGTGGTCAGAGTGCCATCACTCCACCATAATAGTCAATAGACCATGGTTCAGCTAAAACCATGGAAGATCAAGTAGAAAGCTCAGACCGCATATCTCAATAACATGAAACTCAACATCAGTAAGTGTCTGACCAAAATCAATGACCCACGATGCAACCGTCCAAATGTATAGAACAAAAATGTTTTCCTGTTGGAAAAACAAAGGAATCATATTAGTATACCATATCAAGGAATTATATAAAGTCAAATAATTCTATTAAAAGTATCAAGTAATCACATCTAGTATCATTTGGCCATGTCTCTATGTCCTAAGAACGAAGAAGTAGTATCTATCATATCAGTTTTCACACTGATTGATTTATCCTACCAGACCTATCCTATCAGGTTGACAAATCACATTCATTGGTACCACTATCCTTATATCATTAATCAATTGTTTTGTTTAAACGCAACAGACCTAATCTTATCATTGGAATCGATCATCTGAAGTTATCAAATTTTTCATCAGAACAAATCAAGTACATGTGCAAAAAATTTCAAAAACCTCAGGCGTGATTTCAATCATCCCACGTGACATTTCACCTTAAGCGGTACATAAATGATGTTATGTGACACTTTGTTGGTGTTACACGGTAATTCAGCTATCAAGCGACATTAAAACCTACTAGGCGACATTGAATCAACCCTAGGTGATAATGGAAATCTAGGGTTTCATATGCGTAAAAACATATGCAAAAAGGACTTAAAACCCTAACTTTATGTGACATTGAAGTTTTCTTAGGCGAGAATGAAGTTTTTTCAAGAGAGAGTTTACTACGTGAAGGCATGAGTAAAAAGGATAGATGCGACATTAGAAAGGGCTAGGTGACATCAAATCTATGCTAAGCATGACTTTGCAAATTTGAAGCAACGATGAAAGTAAAAAATTGTAATAAATGTGATAAATCAAGCAATAAATGCAAAAAGGAAGTTCATAATGACTCACTGGAGCTCCATAGTCAAGTGGTCTCCCATATTGCTGACATCTCTCAAACTAATGCTCTCTGATAGGGACAACCATCTCGAAAGTCACCACGGCACTAGAGCAAAATCACCAAAGTCAAAAGTGCAAATGAATAGTAAATCAAGGTTTTCCAACCTATTTAAGCTATTTTGACCTAATTTTGGAGGTGAAATTTGTCTTAGACATATATTAACCAATCAAATCAACCGAGACATGCTCTTGAATAATCACATATCAGAAATGAAAACATATTCAATAAATCAAACATCATCAAAAATCTTTCAAATCATGAAAACAATATGTTTTATTTCTGAGGGGGCATCAAAGTATCAAATCAAACATCATTGGAATCAGAGGGGCATCAAAAATTTTGAAACATTATCAGAGGCATATCATTTTATCAGTATCAAATCAGTTTATCATTTCATATTAGAGGCAGCAATCAAGTTTTTCATATCAAAGGCATATTAATGAATCAGCAATCAGGACCTAAAAAGCGATCAGGACTAAAAGAATCTTTGAATCAATGTTCTTCACACATTAATTCAAAGAGGGGCATTTGTAGACACTCAAAAATGGGCAAGTGCTTTTAAATGCCAAAAATCATCAAAATGCACTAATTCAATAAAAAAGGGATCAAATCATTAAAATGGACATTTATTAAATCAAATTGGACAAAAATAATTAAAGCAAATGAAAAATCAAGTAATGATGTTCAATAATTAAATCAAAGCTTAAAGGGGTGAAAAGCACTACATAATTGATTTTAATAAATTAATTGTATAGTTGTTTAAACCAAAAATCAAAATGAACCTATTACCCTTACATGGCTAAATTTAATTAGTTAATTGAATTTAATAATTCCTAATATCTTTCAACAAAGTTGAGCAACCAATGAAAATTGAGGACAAAAAGACATAAATCACTCAAAAAGGATGAATCTCAATCACTCATTCTAAAGTTTCAATCTCAACCACTCAATCTTGTCCTTTTGTCCAAAGCTTTGAGACAAACATTTAAATTGTCCCACCATTTATGAACAAAGCAAAGTATTTGACACAACCAAGGGTTAATCATGATTACTTCACTCCACCCCCTACCCTTGGGAATTTACTATAAGTATGAAGCATTTTGAGAGCGATTCCCATCTTAGAAATTCATTTGCAAAGCATTGCTATTATAGGCAATTGAAGAGCATTCTAAGAGAATTTAGAGCAATTTGCATATCTTTGTATCAATTTGAGCTAGAATAATCATTGTAGAAGCATTATAGCATCATACATTCTCATTTTAGAAGTGTCACTAGTGGAGATTGAGTTGAGAGCTTCACTTACCACATCTTTCTAGAGAACCATGAGATGCTATAGATCTTAGTTTCGATTTTAAATTAGATTTGCATTGTATTTACTTTGAGTTGTTACTAATTTGATCTTAATTTCATTAAGGTGATTATCATCATCACACACCTCGGTATGGGGGAAGAAGATCTCTTCTGGGAAGACTCCTAGGGAGGATATGGTGCTTTGGAAATGGATGGTAAACTAGCCCAATTAAGGTTGACACTTGAAGCTAGATGGGGAAAAAGAGTTATAGATTATGTGACCTTTGAGGATGGAGGAAAAGGTTAGAAATGGAAGGATTTTAAGGACATGAACTACCAACCTAAGGAAGAAGAAGATATAATAAGAACTTTATCAAACAGGAAAGTAACTTTCAATTTTGGCAAGGACAAATTGTTGTGGGATGGAATAAAGAGAGGGGAATACAAATAGAAGGAGGGGTATAAATTCCACAGGTCTCTCTAGATGAGTACAAAGGACTCCCTCCCTACAACATTATGTTGGAATAAAGCTTTTCTACCTAAGGCAATTTTTTTCACCTGGTTAGTTTTAAATAGGAAGGTCCTTACATCAGAAAGATTTAAGAAAATAGGATTTCAAGGACCAAGTAGATGTCCTTTATAAAAAAATGAGGAAGAATCCATTAACCACCTTTTTTTACATTGTCAGTATTTGAGTCAACACTTGAAATGGCTCTATTCACAATTGTGGTGGGTATCATCATTCCCAAGAACTATAATGGACATGCTACATGATTGGCCCCTCCTTCGAAAGGACATAATTTATAGCTCTCTATGGATATCTACTCCTTCCATAGTGCTATGAGAACTATGGATGGAATGAAACCGAAGAATTTTTCAAGCTAAGAAGATGAATGTAGTAAAATTTCTAATTAAAATTGAGGCTTTTTTCATTGAGCTTACCAACAATCAGGTTTTGAATAAACAAAATAAGGATGCTATAATGTCTCGTTGGGATGAGAAAATGAGAGGCAAGTGGATAGGTCTAAAATTACCCATCTTTAAAGGAATGGGAGGTAGAGAAATTTAAAAATAAAATGAGAGAAGTGCCAATGGAAACCACCCAAGGAGGCTTGGTTTAAACTCAGTTTTGACAGAGCTTCAAGAGGGAACCCAGGTAGAGCACGAATTGGTTGTAGTATCCATAACTCAGATGACATGATGATAGAAAATTTAGCTAGATATATAGGAATAGAAACTAATAATTGGTTATAATTAACAACTTTAGTTGAAGGAATAGAACTAATTAAAATTCTTGGTTGCAAGAGTGTAGAGATTGAAGGAGAATTTGTAATTATAATAAATGATATAAGAAAAGGATCCCTCATTAATTGTAGACTTGACTCAATTTTATCTAGAGACCTCTCACTATGTTAGACCTTTAACAAGATCACAATCAATCATATATATTGAGAGGGCAATCAAATAGTAGATGAATTAGCTAATATAGGTATAGAAGAAGGTTAGACATAAGAAGTCATAATTTCAATATAGGAACTCCATCTAAATTGGAGATGGTTTATATTTTTAAATATAGTCTACATCTCATTATCCTAGGGAAGACTCAGGGGTCTTTCTTTTGCTTCTACCCACTACCTACATCTCACATCCTAAGACAATGTGATTGGATAGACAGATTCCTTGTGGGAGATGATGTTGGAGCCATGGAAAATAAGTTTGAGGTGAATATTGGAGGTTATGGAATATTCTAGTTTGGACTTTATGGAAATTCAAAATGACATGAAGCCTCTTTTATGTCAGTAAGGTAACATAGGTTTTTTACTATTGTATTTTTAAGTGACTAAGTCAGAAAATACCCGTTAGTGTAACAAACTGATAATCACATTGCTTAGGATATGTTTTCTTAGCTCAAGTATGACTAATTTTCTCTATTAGATGTATTTTCTAATGATTTAGATGTATATTTTATTTTTGTTTAAGAAAATACTTTTATCTCTTTACATTTCATCTTTATGCCCTTTATGGTTTTGTGACTATTCAGAGCTTTATCCTTAACATAAGTGCAAGATGTAGTGCTCAGATTGTATACAGATCATGATCAGAGGTAGAAGTAGAAGGGAAGGATGAGGAAGGACCTAGAAAGAAGGTGGAAAAATCTAACTAGGGACTAAAAGCTGATTACCCAGATGTATCTATATACTTTATGATGTATCAAGGCTTAGGTCGTTTATCTATCAAAAAAATATATTAAAAATCCATTTAAAAAAATACATTAAAATTTAAACATTTGGTACTAATACAATATTAAAAAATCATTTTTTAACCATATAATTACAAAACACACTTAAAAAAATAAAAAAATCAAATAAATGCTAAAAAGTGGGGGCCTACCTTACACTCAGCCAAATGTCCTCAAGCCCCCTTCTCTTCTCCGCTAGCCCCTCACTATGCAAAGGAGGAGCTTAAATTGTGTTCTAGGGTTTTTATGAAGCCAGAGAGACTCATTCAAGTACCTCTATCCATGAGTCTGCCATTAGGCACCACTCAACACATACATGGATTTAGTTGAGTTCTACTCAACTGAGTAGCGAGTTTTGCTCAGCCGAATCCATCGAGTTAGCCTCAAGTGTGACACACATCATAACATCATGTTGGAAGAAAATCGGAGAGGCGCTACACTTAACCTAATTTCTCATAGAAATCATTTTATTTAATATATAAATTTTAATGATTAAAATTTACAAAAAATTTATCATATGTAAACATAAAATTTATCTAGTAATTGACATTTTCATTCCATACTATGTAGTAACTGATCATTTAATTAAATATAATCTATCCATTAAAAATATTGTTAAAGATGATAGTCATGCATTCCAAAATACATGAGTATCATATATTACTATAAATCAATTATACTATCGAAGAATCATAGTCATATAGAATAAAGCACATGTACAAGGTTATTTGGATGATCAAGTCTAATAACGGTGACCAAGAGGTAAAGATAGTACTAAAAACTATTACTAGCATCTTAAAAGGAAAGAATAATAGTAATACATTATGACAACTCATAAGCACTACATAAAAGATAATAGTTCTAATTTTTCTTTTGTTTAAGTACTTAAGGTATTTGAATTTTTATTTAATGATGATCTTATTTGAAAACAAATTTTGAGGTTGTCTCTCCCCATGTAAAGTTTGACATGTTCTAATCTATAAGACTAAAACAAATATTTTAGTTTCTTATATCAAATTATGTTAACCAATAAATTCTAATAGCTTGAGTTTTTATCATATTTAAGACAAAAGAGTGATCCTAAGGAATTTGGGATATGAGTCCACAAAGTAACTTGATTTCATAAAAAGTGTAGTAAACTACAGGATATAATACTAATTACAAAAGTCCAAATATTTATAGAAGCTTATAGTATCCACTCTTCTTACTCCTTCTTTATATGGACCTATAAATTTTGTATGCTCGTGATGTATAATTTAAAAAATCATGATCAACAAATTATAAAATATAAGATGACTATGTATCTGGATAAACAAAATTAATAATGATCATTTTATTGGTTAAATGACTTTTCTCAAACATTATACATTTCCTCAACATCACTACTAGGTAAGTGTTATTTATCTATTCAAAATTTTCTATCAAGGTTATAACTAAATTAAACTACACATTTTAAAATCCAAATTTGAATCCAGTACAAATGTTGTACACTTGTTCAACATCAATATTTTTTAAATGTTATTTATCTATTGAAAATTTTCTATCAAGATTATAACTAAATTAAACTACACGTTTGCTAACTTAAAATTGAATCCAGCACAAAATTTGTTAAGTTTTAAGTCCCATTGCATGTATTGTGCATCACCTCAACTCTTAAAACGTTGTTGTCTACCTTATTTTTACTACACATCTAGGCAATAAAAGTAAGAGAATCAAAACTCAATTTAGTACGTACAAGTAATATTGAATAAACTATACTAGATTCCCTTAATGATCATAATCCCTCTTGATTTATTTGTTGTAAAGTATCCTTACTCTTCCACATGATATTTCTCATTATGGTGTTAAAGAATTTAGAGTAATACTAAATTCTAGAAACATAGAGGAAGAAGCTCTATTTCAGCAAGGAATAAAAAACAAATTCCCAAAAAATAGGGCAGACATAATAGCTAGAGAAATATGCAAGAATCTACTTGCTTCTATTCAAACTAAAACATTTCTACAATAAAAATAAACTTACAGCTATCCTGGGCTGCATACAAACATCCATGAGCTTCTCAATGCTCTTACAAGATTATCTAAAGCAATCATTATTTAACAGAATAATCATTCACTTCTATGATAAAAATAGAGTATTACAAAAAAATTTACTTGCTGCTGCATATAAAAGAGAATTCTTACATTCATTCTCACTGTGTAAGAATAAAGACAGTCTTCCCTTTATATAAGAAATTTTCTGTCCAAGAAGAAGAGAGAAGAAGTCCATAGATGAAATCAGATTTCCCCAAATCTAATTTGATCTTATCTCCCAAATCTGATTTGATTTGAGCTTATCTTCGAAATTTGATTTGATTTGAACTTATCTTCCAAATCTAATGTGATTTGAGCTTATCTTCCAAATCTGATTTGATTTGAACTTATCTTCCAAATTTGATTTGATTTGAGCTTATCTTCCAAATCTGATTTGATTTGAGCTTATCTCCCAAATTTGATTTGATCTTATCTTCTAAATCTAATTTGATTTTATCTTCTAAATCTGATTTGATTTTATCAAGTTTAAAATCCACACAAAAATATCATAAAATATCTTTATCAAAAATAAAAGTAAATATGAAGGCTAAAGACAATCAGATTTGATTCTAAAAATCCAACACTCCCTCATTGTCTTGATCCGACAAATAAGATCATGCTTGATCCAAACTGACTATGCCCAGATTTCTCCTTAGGTGCTCAAAACTTGCAATGCCCAATGGCTTGTTGAAAATGTCTGCTAGCTACTGCTCTGACCTACAAAAATCCATTTTTATTTCACCATTCTCAACTAATTCTCTGATAAAATTATATCTGATTTCAATGTGCTTGCTTCTTCTATGAAACATTGGATTCTTTGATAATGCTATTGAGGAAATATTGTCACAAAATATTGTGGTTCCTTCCTCTTGTTCTTCCTTCAAATCTGCCAAGATCCTTCTTAGCCAAATAGCTTGACATGCTGCTACATTCACTGCTATATATTCAGCCTCTACTGTAGATTGAGAAACAATGGGTTGCTTCTTAGAAGCCCATGAGATTACACCTGAACCCATGTGAAAAACATATCCATAAGTGCTCTTCCTATCATCCAAACTTCCTGCCCAATCACTATCTGTGTAACTAATAAGATCAAAAACATTTGCTACAGTATACAAAATACCATATCCTTTGGTTCCTTTCACATACCTTAGGATTCTCTTTCCTACTTGTCAATGGGAGTCCTTTGGAGTTTCCATAAATCTGAAAATCAAACTTATTGCATGCATAGTGTCTGGCCTAGTAGTTGTTAAATACATCAAACTTCCAACTAAACTTTTATATAAAGTTGGATCTACATAACTACTGCAATCTTGCTTTCTTAACTTCAAACCTACTAAAGTTGGTGTTGGGGTAGGCTTGCTATTTTGCATTTTAAATCTCTCCAAAATCTGATTTGCATATATTTCTTGAGAGATAAAAATACCATCATGCATTTGTTTTACTTCTATGCCTAGAAAATATCTCAAGAGACCTAAGTCTAACATTTCAAACTCACTTTTCATGGCCTCTTTAAAATCAACAATGAGGAAATCATTATCCCCAGTAAAGATTAAATCATCAACATACAAGACAACAATTAAAATATTACCATTAGCTGCCTTGATGTAAAGAGTGGGCTCACCATCGCTTTTGCAAAAGTCATTGCTCATCAAATATGAGTCAATTTTTCTATACCATGCCCATGGAGCTTGCTTAAGCCCATAAAGAGACTTCTTCAACCTATACACTTTACTTTCATGACCTTGAACTTCATAACCAGGTGGTTGCTCCACATAAACCTCTTCTTTCAATACTCCATTCAAGAAGGCAGACTTCACATCCATTTGATAAACCTTCCATTTGTGTTGGGCCGCAATTGCTATGACAACACACATGGTTTCCATTCTTGCAACCGAGGCATAGGTCTCATCATAATCTCTACCAAACTGCTATTTATACCCCTTGACCACCAATCGAGCCTTATGCCTATCTATTTTTCCTTTAGCATTGCTCTTGGTCTTGTAAACCCATTTAACTCCAATAATTTTCTTGTTTGGAGGTAAATTAGTGAGCTCCCAAGTTTCATTTCTTTTTATTGCATCAATTTCCTCATCCATGGCTTTACACCATTTTTCTTCCTTTTCAACATCCTCAAAATAAATTGGATCACTATGAGAAAATAATGCAAAATTTATATTTTCATCAAATTCATTTTCATACCTTTCATCTTGGTATATCTCCCTTAAACTCTTGGTCTTTTTTGGCACTAGGGAGGTGATAGTGGGATCATAACTCTCAATATTGCTTCTGCTTCTCTCTGAGGGGCCAATTTTCAGCCTTCTGGAGCCTTCTATATCTATTGTTATATCATTTTGCTAATCATTAACTTCACCATCTTCATCGATAATAGGCACTTTACTTGAAGTGCTTGAAGATGTGTCTACCGAGCCATCCCATGACTCATTCTCAATGAACTCCACATCTCTTGAAGTGATCTTCTTCTTACCAACTGGATCATACAATCGGTATGCCTATGATTCTAGACTATAACCATTAAACACACACTTCACTCCTTTGTCATCCAACTTTTGCCTTTTTTCCTTTGGAACGTGTGCATATGCTACACACCCAAATCCTCTCAAGTATTCAACCGTCCATCTATGCTTTGTCCATGCTTCCATTGGGATCTTGTCATGGACTGCTATTGTAGGACTTATATTTATTAAGTATACTGCTGTTGCTATAGCCTCTCCCCAATATTCAATTGGGAGTCCTTTTTCTTTCATCATACTTCTTGCCATCTCAATGATGGTTCTATTTTTTCTTTCAGCCACTCCATTTTGCTACGGAGTATAACTAGATGTCAACTCTTTCTTTATGCCATTCTACCTACAAAAATTTACAAAAATATTGGAGGTATATTCCCCCCCTCAATCTGATCTTAGGACTTTAAGATTTTGTCCACATTCATTTTCAACTTGGGCTTTAAATTCTAAAAATTTATCAAAAGCTCCAAATTTATTTTTCATAAAATAAACCCATGTTCTACAACTGAAATTATCTATGAATGTCATAAAGTAAGTACTCCCCCCAATGGAAGTGATTTTCATAGGGCCAACTAAATCAGTATGCACCAATTCTAATGGTGCTTGTGCCCTTTTAGAGTTTCCAGAATTAAAGGGCAACCTATGTTGCTTACCCAAAATACAAGCCTCACACTTGCCATTGAACTCTTTAATACATGGCAAATCATCTACCATACATTTCTTGGACAATAAATTTAAACCAGCATAACCAAGATGTCCATACCTTAAATGCCATAGCTTGGAGGGGTCTTCAATCACGCTCTTGAAGGCTGATTGTTGTACTACTATACATTCTTTCTTGGGAGGTGCAGTTGTTGATTGTGAAGAGAAACATATCTCTACCTTAAAAGGAAACATTCGATTCTTTGTCATTTGAACTGCTGCAAATATTTTCTTACTCCCATCCTTCTCATAAATGACACATTGGTCATTCTCCCTCAACACTTTATAACCATTTTGAGTGAGTTGTCCTACACTCATCAAATTGTGCTTTATACCCGGGGCAAAGTAAACATTCTGAATTTCTTGTTTCTCACCTTGCTTGGTGTGGATCATAATAGATCCTTTTCCCTCAAGTAGAACAACTCCATTGTTCCCCATTCTAATTGCAGATTTTACATTCTTATCAATGAAAGAAAAAATACTTGCATTACCACTCATGTGGTTACTACAACCACTGTCTAAATACAAGACTTCGGGGCTGCCTTCTTCACCAACATTGCACATGATGAAGGCTATGGGATTTTTTCCATCACCCACTTTCATATCAACAACATTTGCACTTTGCTTTGACTGATTACCTTGCTTTTTACAGCATTCACTAGCATAATGCCCAAATTTATGACAATAATAACATTCAACATTACTCTTGTCAGAGGTATATTTTTTCTTACCTTTGGAATTATTCTAAGAGCTGTTGGCTCCCTCATTTGTGGCTGCTCGTTCTGAGCTTTCTCCTCTAGAATTTTGTTGTTCAAAGTTACCACGACCTCTGCCTCTTGAACCTCTTCCAGAATTATTTCTTTCTCTTCCCCTGCCTCTTGCATTGGCTTGAGCTCTGAAAGCTTGCTCTTGAGAATAATTTGCTGACCTATTAATGCGATGCTCATGGGTTTGGAAAGAACCCATTAACTCATCAATAGTCATAACTGAGAGATCCTTTGCCTCTTTAATGGCAATTACTAGATTATCAAATTTTGAGGGCAGACTTCTCAAAAAAATTTCTACTATTCTTTTCTCTTCCATGGTTTCTCCATTGGTTTTCAACTGGTTTATTAAACCAGAGAGTCTTGAGCTAAAATCTGAGATGGACTCATTGTCCTTCATGAGGAGAGTCTCAAGCTCTCTTTGAAGCATTTGAAGCTTCACCAAATGAACTTTTTCAGTCCCTTTAAAACTTGTGTGAAGAATATCCCAAGCTTCCTTGGAATAATCAACTACTGCTATTCTGAGAAAGATTGCCTCTGTCAAGGCAGTTTCTATCAAGCTCAAAGATTTTGCATCTTTCCTTCTTGACTCTTTCAACTAAGTCTTTTGATTGTTTGTGAGGCCAACAAATTGAGCTGGGTTAGTCACATCCGTAAATCCATTAACCAAAAGCTCCCACAAATCATTTTCTATAAAAATGGTCCTCATCTTCTTTGCCTGAACATCATAATTTTGTCCATTGAAGGATGGTGGCTGCTACCAGGTCTTTCCTATATCTCCAGCCATGTCTCCTGTGCAAGATAAACAAATACCCAGAAAAAACAAATGTCCAAACTCACAAGGATTGAAGGCCAATCAACTCTGATACAATGTTAAAGAATTTAGAGTAATACTAAATTCTGGAAACACACAGGAAGAAGCTTTGTTTCAACAAGGAATAAAAAACAAATCCCCAAAAAATAGGGCAAACACAATAGCTAGAGAAATATGCAAGAATCTACTTGCTTCTATTCAAACTAAAACATTTCTACAATAAAAATAAACTTATAGCTATCTTGGGCTGCATACAAACATCCACGAGCTTCTCAATGCTCTTACAAGATTATCTGAAGCAATCACTGCTTAACAGAATAATCATTCACTTCTCTGATAAAAATAGAGTATTACAAAAAAATTTACTTGCTGCTGCATATAAAAGAGAATTCTTACATTCATTCTCATTGTGTAAGAATAAAGACATTCTTCCCTTTATATAAGAAATTTTCTGTCCAAGAAGAAGAGAGAAGAAGTCCATAGATGAAATCAAATTTCCCCAAATTTGATTTGATCTTATCTCCCAAATCTGATTTGATTTGAGCTTATCTTCGAAATCTAATTTGATTTGAACTTATCTTCCAAATCTGATGTGATTTGAGCTTATCTTCCAAATCTGATTTGATTTGAACTTATCTTCCAAATCTGATTTGATTTGAGCTTATCTTCCAAATCTGATTTGATTTGAGCTTATCTCCCAAATTTGATTTGATCTTATCTTCTAAATCTAATTTGATTTTATCTTCTAAATCTGATTTGATTTTATCAAGTTTAAAATCCACACAAAAATATCATAAAATATCTTTATCAAAAATAAAAGTCAAATATGAAGGCTAAAGACAATCAAATTTGATTCTGAAAATCCAACATATGGTGCATCTCAATATACACAGTCCACAATGAGCAATCTTGTCATTAACATGTTATGGTACCTCAGTATTTCTCATTTGGCATATCAATGGATATCTGATTTTTTTAATCTTTTAATCAAAGAATAAGGTGGATAAGATCATTAAATAAACATTATTAAAATTAGAGAGATTATAGAAGAAGAGCATAGATACATGCTTAGAGGAAGCCACCCAACCACCCCAAATATATCAGAAAACAAATAAACAAGAGAGCCCAAATCCACTATCTTGCTGCCCAGTGAGAATAATAGAACGAAATGAAACAAAAAGATACAAAATAATCCAAATAATATTGATTTTCTCAGAAGAAGCAAAACTTCTCAAAAACTGAGCACCAGGAACAAATATGGAATAAACAATACCCTCGTGTACAAATGAATCCAATATTTCTTATAATTCTATATTTTATTGGCTACTTTTGTAACATAATAATAGACAGTGTTAAGTGTTATACAATTTGTCTCATGGTAATATCAAATTGTATTCAACTCTATGTATAGATCTTCATATTTTATAAGGTAAAATATTTTAGGCATAATGCTTTTTAGCTAAATGAAAAAATACAATGCTATTAAAATTTAGTCGTATTATCAAAATTATGGACTATTTATATAATAGTAGTCATTTACATGATATTATTTACAATGCTTTATTTATCACTAAATTTACAAATTATTCTTTGACATACCGTAGTCATAAGCAAAGCTAATGCAACTTCATAATATAGACACCAATAAATCTCATTCACAAGAATTGAAAGAGACAATGAATCCTCCTTGCTAGCCATGCAGTAATAACTTTGCATCTACACAAACTCTTAAACACTATAAATATTATGTTTAACAGTAAGTCCAAAAATTGATGAACTCTATAAAGAAGATGATGAAGAATAACTTCTGGAATGATTTCCTAATTCAAAGTACAATATAGATTAGATTTAATTTGATCCAGTTTTCAAATGAATCACAATTCCACTATCTCTTTTTGTAATTTTTCTTTAATCATCTATTTATAATTTTTTAATTTAATATTTCTATCTAAACATATAAATCAATTATAATAAAAATTTATTTGCTAATAATATACTGCCAAATAGTTTTATATTTTCTCTCTTGTTCAATTGTGTACACCTTCGTATATAAGAATTAGATTGCTTGTTTTTATGTTGGAGAGAACATTATTTTGGTTTACCAACCTTTTCTATTATAATTGTAATTGGCTTGATCTTGACATTTCTAAAAATATATATCTTAATTTACAAATATTTATTTTCAATTGATTGTAAAATTTATTCTTACCATCAAATTGATTAACTCTCCAACATAACTATAAACACCATTATTATGATTAACTTTACTATATTTTGGAGGCTTTCCTTGAATTTGAACCTTTAATTTGAATTTGCATAAAGTCTATGGAAAAATCTGATGTTTAATATTGATTGGCATAAAGTGTGTTGAAAGGAAAGTTGAGCGGTGATCATTTATTTATGGAGTGATGATATTGTAGATTCATTGTTACAATTTCAAGAATGCAGAGACATATATATATTATATAATTTAGAAAATATGCAAACTTTATAAAGAAAAAGATGGAGGATAAATTTAGGAAGGATTTTGTAATATTAAGTCCAATATAAATTATATTAGAACTAATACAATTATTGCATAATTCATCATTCGACTTACTTTTATTCATCATTTTTCTGTAACTATTTTAAAAATTTGAAAGTATTTTATTATATATTTTTTAAACATCTAAATTAGTTCAGATGCATATTTTATTTCTCCATGATTTATTATAATAAATACTATATTTTATAGTTGATTAAAAATTCTATATTTATATTTTTTTTCATGAAACTTTATATATATATATATATATATATATATATATATTAATAATAATAATAATAATAACTGGTTCAAAAAGGGCTCCCAGAGAAAAGAACCAGTGAAGAAAAACTCTGGTCATTGCCTGATACAAAAGAGGAATGCAGAAGAAAAGATACTGCATTCAGAGAGAGAATTAATCAGTATCAATGAATCATGTCACTGTGAGCCCTAAATTTAGAACCAAAAAAACCTTACATCAATGCTCCAAGAGGAGAGAGCTGATAAAAAAGATCCCAAAATCCTGACTAAAAGCCAACCCATAGAACAATTACAGCTTAAGAAATATTACATGTTGAATACAATATGATTACATTATGATTGTTTAAAATGCTGGAGCTCATATGAAGACAAGAGTAAAGCCAGTCATTAACTAGTGCCAAACTAAATGCCAAAAGGAAAAGCCCAACAGTCATCATCAATGTTCTTTATTTGAGATACAACAATAGAATCATGAAGATAGAAAAAAAAGTCATCCAATATAAATGCAAGTCACACGTCCCTGAACTGTATATGACATCTCAAAAGAACAGGTGAGATCCGTAATAGATAAACATATGTAACCGTAGAGAGATCCAAACAATTTTGCTATGAAATCCTTTGAAGATAGTAGTTGCCACAATAGGCATAATGATGAACCAAAATGTAGACTTGAGCTAAAAAGGAAACCCATAAAACCAGACATAACCAACAGACTTTTAAGGAAAATATAATCTACAAAAGATCATAAAAATAACAACCCCCTAAAACTCCAACAACATCAGGAAGATCAAGGAGGTGACAGAGAAGATGGATCTTCTCAAAACCAACGCTGTCGTGATGCTCAGAGACCTCTCCTGACCTTTCCTCTTGGTGCTTTTTTTGTCTCTTTTTTTCTCTGTTTTGACTACTCTGTCTCTTTGGTAGTTTGTCTCTCGACCTGCCAGTGGCCTATTTCATCTTTGTTTATGCTTCCTTAATACTTGTTCTCTTTAACTCTTTCTTTTAAGATGTAGTGGGTTTCAGGAACCCTGTAAAACCTATTTTATGTAATAAAAAATAACCCCCTAAAACTCAAGCATACCAAGACTTCTAACATGACTTAAATTCCCCAAAATTAGTGACAAGAAACTTGAAATGGGTACTTTCCAATAATATTTGAGATAGGCTGGATGAAATTCTAAACATGTTCTTTTGTGATAATATGTAATGCACAAAAATATCAGACAAAAACACAACAATTTTTTTTTTTTTGAAACACCAAACAAACTCTTGATGACAACAAGGTTAATCAATAGCCCATCGATGCAAAGCTTCAAGAATGATAGCTTGCATGGGCTTGTCACCTGACATCACATAAGGAACACAAGGCATGTGCTTGCATGCCTTCGTCCCCTACAAGGTGATAGACATTAGGTGACAGGAGAAAGGATATAATTAAGGGAAAATATCTCCCTAATTATTCGAGTTAATTCTTAGGTTAAAATGGTGTAACCCTATGAAACTTAAAGGAATGAAATTAATCAAACAAAGGAAATGTTTGAGTATAAAACATTTAAAATTAACCTTACTTAATACATTTTAAAACCATGTTCCTTTACTTAATTTAAATAATTATAAAGTAATTATTTCATTAATTCCTCCAAAATTAACCTTAATATCTATTTTAAAAGTCTAGCCTCATAACTAATTATTTATTAATTACTTAAGTACAATTAACAATTTAATCCCTAGTATCAAATAGAGATGGAAAAAAAAGGGTATAAGTGATTATATTAAATTCTATAATTTACCCCTTAACTTTGTGTTAAAATGAGATTAGAATTACTAAGAGACTTAAATCCCCAAATATTAAATCAGTATTTATTAAACTACCCATTTAATACATTTCTTTTAAAATTAAATAAAATTAAAATCCTTAACTCCATTCCCAAAATTATAAAATTTTACAACTTACTAATACTTCAATTAAAAAATTTACTAAAGAAAATAAAAGCCATAACATAATTTTATTGACGACAATAATTAAACATACTCAAAGGAAAATTAAATTATATCTATTATAATTTTATTACTACTAACATATTAGAAACTATTTCGACTACTAGATTCTAATATATCACTTAAAAGATATTCCACTAACTTTTATATAATAACAAATATATATACATTTTACCAAATAAACATTTCACCGATTGCAAAATAATAAAGATAGGCTAAAACTAACACAATATTAATATTTACAAAGGGAAATAATTAACACTTGAATAAAATAATACATCATAAAAAGGCTCTCCAAACCCTAATTCAAAATTAGGGTTTGGGGCCTTACTAAAAACTCACTGAAACCCTAATGCCTTCATTTCTTCATTTTCTTGTAGGGTTTTT
>BSBK01008276.1:0-86505 GCA_027943335.1 Chamaecyparis obtusa | reverse complement strand
ACATATATATATATGTGTGTGTGTGTGTGTGTGTGTGATGACACCCACCTAGCTTGTACTCTGGCGAACTCTCCTCTTATGCTTTGATATTTGTATTGTGATATTGGTGCTTTGATATTTGTACTTTGAAATTTATGTTTTGATATTTTCATCTTGTTTGGGATTCAATTTCTTTGTTGTGTTGGGAAGAAATATCTCACATCCTTAGATAGCCCTAGATTTCCTGTGTGGACTTCGCTTCTATTTCCAGCACAGGGGAGTGGACCTTTGAGGATCCACATGGTTGGGTGGCTATATATCGAGGTATTATTTATGGTCTCATGGATTACATGCATTCAATCCCTGCCTGAAGATATTGAAGATCATTTCATTATATATTTCATTTCAAAATGTTGTATTACAAAAGTGATGATTCTATGTAGCTTCTAAAATAATGATATCTTATGTACTGATTTTGTGAACTCCTAAAATTAATGGAGAATAGAGAATAACGATCATAATAGGATAAGATGAATGGTTAAAATTAAACCATGTAACTTGTTTACTTAAGGCATAAGTAACTTATGTAACTCTAAATTTATGGCTTCATGTATGTATCTAATCAAGTAGCAGAGCATTGGATAAATGATGGAAATAACATTGGTAACAATGTTAGGGAACCTGGAGGCATGTTTGATTTTAACCTAATTTTATAATGTGATATACCTATTTAAGTAAGTAAAGTTTGAAAAAGAAAATTAGTCAGGATATTAGCCTCAACATTCTAGGTTCCTTGGCGGGGTGTTACACATACTTAAAAGAAATGATAAAACTATGACAAGGGACTTACCTCAAAATTCACCTTTCAATATGCTAGTGAGAAAAATGGGTAGATTTAGGGTCAACAATAGTATGAAACACTACAGAAGAAATAAAACATAAAAATGAGACAAGTACAACAAAACACTCCCATTTCTCACAAATTGAAAAAACTAAAAATAATCAAGTAGATGGAAACACATCATTGTTCATGGATATGTGAAAAATATTATTTCATATAGTATAGTTAATGGTTGTAGGATTTTGGTGGAACTCAAAATGTAAGACAATACAGTGAGAAAAAACATTGTCATGTTTTAAAAGGTATTTAAGATTTAACCCATATTTTTTATCAAATATAAATCAAATTATTAGTGAATGTGTAGAGTGATTAAAAGGAACCATTAAAATTCAAGATCTTTGTGAAGAATTGTTCGAAGAGGTGTAGCAAGTTACAAGTCATAACCATGAGCCTCAATCTAAAATTACAAACTCAAGGTCCTAAAATATAATAAATAAGAACCTACATCATGATCAAATTACCAAAAGATTATACAAAATGCTTCTATCCATAGATAATGAAATACACAATGCATTAAAAGAATAGGTTGGAAGAGTTGACAAAGACACTAAAATAGTACCCCTTCAATAAGGTATGAGCTGTGACAATGACTACCAAACATAATTGATACATTTTGAATTTTTGAGATCTTGAAAGTTTCCAATTTTTAAATGTCATTTAATTATATTTTTTTCATTGCAACTATTATTGAATTTATCAACACACTTATTCAATATTTATGAGATATTTTAGCCTCTCTATATTTAATAGAAATCTACACCAATAACTCAAATATAGATTAAATGAAAGAAAGATCTAACCCAAAGTAGCCATTCACAAGTAGGAAGATCTAGAAACTATACAAAGGCATATATCCCTCAACTATCTGCATCTGCCACATAAATGTACAATGCCATTAAAAAAATTCTCCAAATTACTTTTCAATTGTAACTTATTCAAAAATAATAAAAATTAGCATAAATGAGCTAGCTTCATAAAGTGGAATGTCAATTAATTGTCACCCAAAGGAAGAAGCATCTAGATTGAATCCATTTCCCTAATAACATAACTTTCATCTCCAATTCTCTTAACCATACAAACATTTTTGTGGGCATTCTATTTTTTGATACACACATCTAACACTATCCTCAGTGGCTTGAACATATACAAACCTCCTTTGTCATAATGAACCATCACTATGAATAGAGTCATCAAGACATCAAACTCACCAATGAATTATCACTATACTCTCTACTTCAAAGTTATTGTAGAGCCTCTAAGACATGATTTAATATATTAAAAATCATGTATTAGAGGCTCTACAACAATCACTATATTTTGGAGGGTGGAGATGAGGTATTTATTGTTGGGGAGGGGGTGAGAGTGATTTTTTTTATTAGAAAGTAAATGAGAAATTTTTCTGGTAGAGGATGTTAAATAAACATAGACTTCTTGATCCTTTAGTATACAATAGACATGAGAATAAGGGTATATGGTACACATGGTGTAACTTTCAACAACGTGACAAAAGAATTTATAGGATGTTGGATAGATTTTTTGTTTACAAGGAAGCTCTCAAATATAAGAAGGATCACTCTAGTTATAGTGTGAAGGTCATTCTGTACACCCTATCTAATCATCACCCTATCATTGTAGAGATATCTCACAATGGTGCACCCCTAGAAGCCTAGGGTAGAAGAGATGCATGTTCACCCAATATCATTCTTTTGGAAGATGAAGATCTCAAAAATGAAATCAGCATTATAAGAAACTTTAATTAATGGATGCTCAAGAAACATAGTGCCATAGAGGGATAGATTCAAAATACAAAAGCTTGGAAAGTTATGTTTCAAGTTATGAGGAGAGAAAAGGAAAAGGATTCTAGGAGGTTGGAGATAGATATGCATAATATGTTGGTAGAAGTTGATGAATGTCTATAGAAAGATCAATTCAATCAGGGTTCTAAGGAGGTACTTAATCAAGCAAGGGGTTCCCTAAGAAAGATCCAGAATGTTAAAATCCAAGGAGCCAAGAGAAGAGCCAGGTTGAGTTGGCTAAATCATCGAGATAAGAGATCCAAGTTATTTCTTCAAATTATTAAGAGTAAAGAGGCTAGGAGAGAGTAGGTCATATATGGAAGAGTGGGGATAACCTCATAGATAAGGAAAATATATTGAAGGCTTTTACCCAATTCTATAATAAGTCTTTTAGCAAGGAAGATAACAAGCTTAAAAATTAAGGAAAGGGTCAGACCTAGAATTAATAGTATTATCCATAACAAAATCAGCAAGGAGGACTTTGATACATTGGATAAAGAGATTACCATGGAGGAAATTAATAAAGAGATCCTTACCCTTAACAAGGACAAGGCACTAGGACTAGACATGCTACCAATGGAGTTCTAGAAAAGATATATGAAATGGATAGGAAAGCTTATACAAGTATATAAAGAATTTAAAATGTGAGGGTCATTAGGTAGTAAAATCAATAGTGGTCTTATTGATCTTATCCCTAAGGACGAGGAAAGATCCCTAATTAAGAATTGGAGACCTGTCATGTTGTTAAATGTATCTTACAAGATAATTGCAAAAGTTTTGGCAAAAATATTAGAAGATATCCTACCCAAGTTGATTAACCACACCAAAATAGGCTTTGTTAAAGGATGGCACATATTGGAAAACCTCCTCACCTACTGGAAAGATATGCACTGGGAAAATGAATCCAATTAAAGGGTGAGTATGTTGTTGATTGACTATGAGAAAGCATATAATAGGATAGAATGGAGTTTTGTCTTCATGAGTTTCCACTAGCCCCTTATTTATTTGTTAATGGAGCATATGCACTTTATTAAATCCCAAGGTATAACTACTTTTCCCTAAGAGTATAAGGAATCACCCTTCCAAATGGGGAGGATTTGATAAACATGTAGCTTGAAGATGATAATGCCATACTAATTGAATTGGATGAGAACAACATGGGTTCCTTGATGACTAAGATGAATATTTTCTATAAATCCTTTGGAAGTAAAGTGTCAAGTCTTCCTAAATCCATTATGTTAGGGTGGGATAATCATCCCCTCCCTGGTTTAGTAAGTACTCTTTGACTTGGGGAGCCAAATCACCAAGTGAGATACTTGGGCATCCCCTTTGATATCTTCTCTAATTTAAAGGAGATTTGGGAATGGATTAATGGTAAGATAGATATGAAACTTAGAAAATAGAAGAAACATTACCTTTCCTTGGATGGAAGGTTTTACAGGTCTTAGGATATCTTGTCTTAATATAATATTTACTAAACATCTACCTAGTTATTTAATCAATGCCACTTCAATAAAATTAAAAAATAGATTAGGGACTATCTCTGGTTTGATGGTAAGGGAAATAAAAGAGGCATGTTGTGAGATATAAATGGTGTATAATGAGTAAAGTAAAGGAGGGCTAGGTTAAAGGATCAAAGAATACAAGGGCTGACACTTGCATCCAAATACATCTTTAAAGCACTACATGGGGATGAATTCTCAAAGATTTTGGTTAGGCATAATATAGTCCAAGAGTGGTTCCTTGTAAAGGACCTTAATGGAAGGGATTTCACTTATTTAATCTATTGATTTGGTCTACTTCCAACTAAATTTTTGGGATCAAGTGCCTTTAGGTGTATTTGGAGAGCTTGGGAAAATGTGAGGCAAATTATAAAAGAGAATGAGATCATAATAGAAGAGAATAAAATTTATGGTGAGAGGTTAGTATGGTGGAAGTTGAGACATAGAGAGAAGCCTTTAGTTCTATTACAAGGATTTTTAGCCAAAAGATGGGCTTCAAAGGGTATCAAAAGGTTTATAGATATTATCAAAGACTTGGGCACTTGTTGGATTGTAAAGAAATTTGTCAACAAATTATCATGAATTTGGTATTTCACAGACTCAATGGAGAACCTATTTTGTGATTAGGGAGGCATGTTACACCCTCTCCCTTCTCAAGCAATGCGAAATTGATAATAATAAATCCACCTCCTACATGTGGCCTTATAGGTCACTCCTCCCTTGTGTCAAAGCTAAAATAATTTACTCTTTACTTACTGATAATGATGATATTTTTAGTCATGTGAACACTTGCTAGAATGTGAACCAAGATACTTCCCTTTTGGCACAAAAAAAATGAGAATCTTTGGGAAAAACTTGTGAAGCCAAAGAAGAAATTCTTTATGTTGTATTTTATCTTATACTACCCACTCAAGAAGCCTAATGGGAAACCTAATATCTATAATTTTTGTAGAAAACCTAGAACCATGCAACATGTCTTTTTGACTCCCTCTTTGCTATAGAAGTTTAGAACACTTTTGGTATTTCTATCAATGTCAATATTACCACTTTTGAGATTGTGGTTGGTTACATCTAGATCCTCAAGAAGGATATCAATATTTTTTGGTCTAGTTTTTCTATTGAAAATTTATGGGTTATTTGGAAATTTAGAAATAATAATTTTTTGAGTGGTAGAGATAGGGATCTTATAAGATTGATGTGTAGGTCATAGTTACCATAAAACTAGCAAAAAAAATCTAAAATTCTTTTGTAGGTTGGGAGTACTAGAGTATCCAAGTGGGAAATATCCCATAGGTTTACATGGGCTAGAAATATTGAGGAAAGAACACCTTTGAGATTGGCCTAGCCAAATTCATCATTCAACTAAAAAAATAGAGGGAAAGAGAGAGACATGTTGTTGAAGCCCCAATTGCAACAATCCTAGCTGCAAAAATCTTGGTTGTAGAAATCCTAGTTGTAGAGATGGTTGTTCATCCCTACATTGATCCCATTCAACTAGGTAGGGAGCTGATATGGATGGACGACCTCCTAAGTTCAAATGTGTGGGTTGACGAGAAAGGAGATGCTAGTGATCAAGAAGATGTAATTCAAATTTGAAGATGACAAATATAGTCTATTTTTTTTCTATGCTTACCAAACTTATAATATATTTGTTCTTATTTTGTGCATAGTTTGATAGCTGATGATATATACCTAATATAACTAATGTTAGATATGGTGAAATGATTTTGAGTGATGGATACATATAATCACAATACATTTTGTGATGTGGCTAAATTATAAGTAATAGAAAAATATATACAATTTATAATATAATATTACACTTAAAACTATATACATTTTAATAAATAAATATTTAATTTTACTATAAAGTGTAAATTATTTTATTAAGAATTTTAAATAAAATATCAAAGTGAAATAGTTTCTATGTATTTTGGACAATTTACAATTTAAAGTTATAAAATATTATCAGATTAATAAAGACATTATAAGATTAATCAAAATATTATAAGATTAATAATATATATTAAAATGTTAAGATTTTTAACTATATGAAGCATAATATTTATTTAAAAAAAAAAACAAAAAAAAAACTAAATATATCTTTCCTATCATGTTTATGTGAAATTTGCTCCCAAAAAATTGATCACAATGTCTATGAAAGTCTAGAATAGATTAAATAGTTATTACACCTAGAAGAGGTTTATGGGATAATCCTCCCTTGAACATTAAATTTATATCAACTTATCCCTTCAACATTAAATTAAGATTACAAAAAATACAAGTATTTATATCTAGAAGAGGTTGAAGGGATAAATGAATATAAATTTTGATAAGGTTGTGGGCAATTAATGATAAAGCTAATTATTTCTTCTTTAATAATTTTTCCTTTTTCTTTTTAAAAATTATAAAAAGATATTCTTACCAAAATAATAATAATAAAATATTTTGTTTCTTTTTATGTCTTTTTTATATAATTTAAATATATTTATATTACATAGTTAATTATATAATGTAATATAAAATTATTTTTGTTTGAATCTAGATATAAATTTTGATGAAGTTGTGAGCAATTAATCACTACATTTGTGGACAATTAATAATGAGATTTGTCAAATTTAATTTCTCTTTGAAAGTTATACAAAAATATAATTATTTTATTATAATTTTAATATTAATAAAACAATCTATAATTTATCTTTTATTATTATTTATAATTTCATTAAAATAAAAAAGAATCATTGAAGCAACCTTAAAGCAAAGCTAATTCTTTCTTTTCTTAATAATTTTTTTTTCCTTTTCAAATATAAAAGACAAAATAGAATATTAAAAATATTCTAAAAAAATCATAAAATATAAATTTTTCCTTTTATCTCTAGTTTTTTCATATATATAATTTATAACAATACAAAACCATTTCAATAGAATGTATATAAAAAACATTTCTGTATTCTTTTTTTAAAGAATTTTATTCAACAGCCATAGTCTATTTATTTCAGTTAAAAATAAAAAAATTTAATAAATTTTATTCAACAGCTCTGGACAATTTATTTCAATTTAAAATAAACATTTAAATATTTTTCAATGGAATCTTAAAATATTAAAGGTAAATGTATATGCACTGCATGAGTATAGATACGTACTAATGGGCATTAATAAGTAGCGTTTTCCTGTTAGATTTTAAAGTTGGAAATCAATGATCTGTACTGGAAAGTTAGATTTTAATATGTATGATTTTTTAAGAGAATCTAGGATCTTAACTGCTAATTATTATTATGGAACAAATAGTGCTTTACAATAAAGCAAACTTTGTAACAAAAAACAACAATACTATTGAGAGTTCGTGTAAGAATGCATTACAAAAGACGGTAAGTAGTCGCTAAAGCAACTTTATTATTATTATGATAAAAAGCTTAATCAACACTCGTGACATTCACAACAAGTAAACCAATTTGGTTTGGAAGCCGGAGCACATTTATAACGCCCATTAACAATAGCTGCGCATTCAACGCACTTCTCCACGGGCTCATCAAAACAATGATCTGCATTATTCCACATCCCACAATCATGATATTAAACAACGAATCCAATATTTTAGAATATAAACAAAAAATAATAAATTAAGTAATAGATCGTCAATTTTTATACTAACCAGCTGGATCACTAGTGAGACGCCTTCCAGTTGATGCCGCTGTTGGCGACGGTGAAAACAGTAACAAAACAGCCACAGCCACAATACATACAAGAATAACTCTGTTTTTTGCCATCTCTCTGTAAATTTCTCAGACAAAATGATTTAGACAAACTAGTAATGAATGCGTATGCGTTTGAGATGAGTGTGGAGGCTGCAGAGGCGTGTTATATAGGCAAGAATGCCGTATTAATTGGGAAATATTTCCATTTTTATCAATTTTGAGTTTTTTTCTTACATCCTTATTTTTATGGATTTAGTTTGCTTTTACTATTTATTGCTTGTTTAAATGGGCAATCGGATTAAATGGTTGCAAGGAGGGAAAAAAATAGAAGGTATCTTGTTTTTCTTTCTAATTTTTTAAGATTTTAATTAAAAGATATCTCTCAATGTTAGGAGTGGTGATTTTAAGAAAAAATACAGAGGAGTTTTAAATCTTTTACGAATTGATTTATCGGCGGCTTTTAAGGCGATTTTGTCATTTAGGTTGTACTAATGGATATGTTTCACAGATCGGTTACCATTGGTTCATTTTATCTTGCTATTTCCAGCGCTCATCTAATATGAAAATTAATTTATTATTATTTCAATTATTTTACAAATAAGAAATCCTATTAAACATATTTGCTTTCTAATATGAAAACTATTTTATTATCATCTCCCATTATTGTAACCAATATGGAAATTGTTCTTCCACATTCTATTACACAATTATACTTTCTAATTTATTTTATTGTCACTTCTAACTATTTTATAAAATAAACCAACTATTTTATAAAATTAAACAGATTTACTTTCTAATATGAAAATGATTTCATTATCTCAAATATTGTTTTCAAAAAAATAAAAATAAAGAATCTTTCCTAATATGTTATGGATTTTTAATAGTTTTGAATAATATATAATCAGATGATCAATATATTTTTAATATTAGTATAGGTAGAAACTTTTGAATAATAAGGAAACATCTTCCAATATTAGATTTTTAATAGTTTAGAATACTATTTAATCGTCTCTAATATATTTTTAATATTAATAGTATTATGGGAAACAAATTTTTTTAGAAATTCTTGTATGCTAAGAAACTATTTCTAATAGAGTATTTTAAAAAAAAATGAGACTAAATTTGAGAATATTTTTGTAAGTGAACTAATTTTTTAAAGATTATTAATCTTTTATAACAAAATTTAAAAAATGAATAATTTTTTAATTAATTGTCACATATCTCCACACAAGTTCTTTAAAACTTGGTATCAAAACCTAATGTCATTTTTTATTTTTCTTCTACCTTTCTTTTAAGTGATGATAGAATCACTCAATATTCATTTATTTTTAATTCTTTCCATTTTAAAATAATATACAAACCATCAATTCTCGATGGAGAGGAGAGGAGAGAGAAATAGACATGGTAGGCGTTTCTTCCCGCAAGGCTTTAACCAGGATCATTTTCCAAGCAAACCTAGGCATAGAACGCGTAGTCAGAACAACAGGGTGGCCAATGCAGATAGTTTGAGGCAAGGCTCTATGGAAAATGACAAGGTGATAGACATTGATCTTCTAGAAGAGATTGAAGAGGATGTCGCGCTGTGGGAAAAAATGGCAGTTATTAGACACTTCATTGGAGAGCGGTTGAAAAGTGAACAAATCAGAGAATGGATTTTGGATCAGTGGAGCATGGATGTTGTTATTAAATTCATTTCAAAAGGCTTCTTCATAGTAATCTTCAAAGAGGAAGAGGACCGAGCCAAGATTCTCAATAAGAAAAACTAGTTTATGAGGTCGCTTCCATTGTATTTACAACTGTGGAAACTAAATTTTGATCCTACGCCATTAGCGGTTTATTAGAATCCCATTTGGATTTGGTTATATAATCTTCCTTTAGAAAATTGGGGGGATGCGAGTCTTGAATGCATCGAGAGATCAATGGGCATACTGCTAGAAGTAGACGAATCATTCATAGATTACGATTCTTATCTATACGACAGAATTAAAATAGTGGTGCTCCAAGCTATTCTAGCCTTCATTAATCTGAAAGTAGGCAACTATTTTTGGAAGCAACAAGTGGAAATTGAATCTTCAACTCTTAGATGCATCAGATGTGGTTTCAAATCGTATATAGTCGCAGACTGTAAAGCTACATTTAGACTGCTAAAGTTCGGGTTCAAAAGAACAGACCCAAGAAAATAGTTGCACTAACCGATTCACAGATACAAAAGAATCTAATACAGATAGCTTTAGCTCAAATCTCAAAGGAGGAAGGGGAATTCTCAAGCTCATCCCAGGGGAAGAAGCAAGGAGCAACAAGTTTCATGGTGATCATCCCACACAGCAACCGGGCTCGCTCGGATTTAGAGATTGAATACGACAAGGAGTCGCTGGAGGAATTCCTTTTGGTTGACACATTGGATAATATCAAGTCAAGAATTATTAATCAATCTACTAATATTCTTCTAGGCAAAGCCATAGGTGGTAGGGGTAGGTAGTCTAATAGACAAATGAGAGAAGAACGGGCTAAGGAGAAAGGTATTATCAGTGCGGTTGATTTCATGAAGAAAGCCAAGGGAGTAGGGATCTCCCTTGGTGAGAAATGAAGATCATTTCTTGGAATGTCAGGTGCCTCTCTGCTCCTGAGAAAAGATGCTTGGTTAAACGAGAGTTATTCAGAATGGAGAGTGATATTGTTTTGTTACAAGAGACTAAGTTATGCTTGGATAAAGCTCTTAGTTTCCTCTTTTCCTGTAGTAATTACGAAGTTTTTTTCAAGAAGCCAGAGGTTTGGTAGGAGGTCTTGGTTTTCTATGGAATCCCTATTCTATAAAGATGATGGAGTTGGAACGTCATGATAATTGGTTATACGGCAAGGTGGTCAACATTAAAGACAAGTTTTCATTTCCTGTCATGAATGTTTATGGACTGATTAAAAATGAGGCAACATTTTACTTATGGGTAGCAGTCTCCTCTAAGATTGTTGCACTCAACAATGATAAGATTATTGTTGCAGGAGATTTCAATGCTCTTTTGGACTTGGATGAGAAATCGGGAGGCTGTAGGATGTCTAATCAAGTCATGGAAGACTTTAGGGATTTTTTGTCCCATAATCACTTGTTTGACATGATCCCCACGAATAGGAGATTCACATGGACAAACAAACGGGCCAATTTTTCAAGGATTTCAGAAAGATTGGATAGATTTCTAGTTGGTCCTTTTTGGCTTGACTCTTCTTACAACCTAGACTCTAGTATTCTTCCTATATCTTTGTCAGATCATTTACCTATTCAGTTGAGTTTCCAGGTTGTCAATTAGTGTTATAAAGGAAGTTTCAGATTCTAGAATATGTGGTGGAGGGAAAAGGATTTCCTTCCTAAGGTGGAAGGTTGGTGGAGAGATAGTTATATATTTAAGGGTACACTGAGCTTTACATTTGTAAAAAGACTCAAACTAGTCAAGGAAAAAATTAAATCTTGGAATCAGAGCTCTTTCAAAAACATATTTCAAGAAAAGCTTAGGGTGAAAGCAGAATTGGAGGAACTAAATAAGATTTTCATTGCTATAGGAATGTCAACTGCGGATTTTGATAAAGAGAAATCACTCAAGAATGAATTGAATGAGCTTTTTCTCAGAGAGGAAATTTATTGGAGAGATAAGTCAAGGGAACTCTGGATATAAAAAAATTTCACGCCTCGGTTAAATCCAAAAGAGCTACCAATAGAATCAACTGCATTCAATATGATCAGGATAGGTGGTTAGATAATGATACAGGTGTTGATAATATTGCGATCTGTCATTTTCAAGCCCTTTGAGGGGCCTCTAATGACACATTGTCTTAGTCCTCTTCGACACTTTTGGATGCTATTGGACACACAATATCAGACAAATATAATATCATGCTCATGTGCCCATTCACATTACAGGAGGTCAAAAAAGAGACATTTGACAATCCCCCCTTCAAAGCAAAAGGGCCTAACAGTTTCCCCTCAAATTTTTTTTAGAAATGATGGGAGTTTATGAGATCTGACATACTCAAGGTGGTGGAAGCATTCAGGAGGAAAGGGCAGTTTGTCAAAGAACTCAACAATACTGTTATTACTTTGATTCCAAAGAAACATGATTGTTCATCTATGGATGACTTCTGACCTTTCTACTACCCTAGACAGCCTCAAGGGTAAATTTGACTCTACGCCTGGTAACCTTAATGCTAGCCCAACCTTCTCTAATCCCCTTGAATTTATTACCCTTGATGATACACTTGATTTTGGTCTGAAGGGATCTAAAATAATTAAAACTCATAGAACTAAAAATGCTCAGCAATTGGCTGTTGATAAGATCAGGGTTAGAGCCATGAAAAATAAAAATTTGACTCAGCCCAAGTGGAAAACCTATGAACTTCCTCATGCTCAGAGACCTCTACATAATACCTCTCCCCCCTTTGCTCCCCCTTTAGGGAGGTTAAATAGTTTGGATTCTACTCCTGTTCACTCCTTTGTAGATGTGTCCATTACCCCTCCGCTAGGTGGGGAAGTGGGAGGGAATTCCCCCCTTATGTCTAAGAAGATAGATTGGATGCCTTCTCTATTGTTGCTATTCCAGCCCCCCCTCCCCTTCCTCCACTGCCCGATAAATGGAAATTTGTATCTATTGAGAGGAGAATTGGGGAAGTGTCCACCCTCCTTGAAGGGGGAATGAAGATGGGAGAGGAGATGAGGCAAGAAAGGGAGCTTCAAGAAGGAGAGATTTCCATCTCAGGAAGTGCCAGTGTGAAGATTCCTCTAGTTGAATCATTTGTTTTTGATGCTGACCCCTCCAAAAATAATAAAGGAGAGGAGTAATATATGAAGCCAAGAGATCCTTCTTTGGGCTTAGTTAAGAAGAAGAAAAGAGGTAGACCACTCTTAATCAATGGGAACACTAAACCTTCTAAGACCCCCAAAGTTGACATGCCTAAATGCTTTGAGGGATTTAGGAAACCCATGGATATTGACTAATAAGAATTTTCTATGATGATGAACTATGCTTCATGGAATGTTAGAGGGCTAGAAGCCCCTGACAGAATATATGTTGTTAAGAGACTCCTTAATTCTCATAAAGAGTTAGATTTTCTTCTACTTCAAGAGGTTAAAGCAATAGGTTTTGAGCTAGATATTTCTCTCAAATGCATTTGGAGAGATGCAACTGCATTCTCAACTAAACACCCAAGAGGCAAAGGGGGAACTTCTATCCTAATTAGACCTTCTTGGAAGAATGTAGTTCTTTTATGGGGCATTTCTCCATGTAATAGAGTAGTCTGGATTAAGTTGAAGGTTGAGAACTTTGTCTTTGGTTTATGTTTGATTTATGCCCTAAATGATCACAGAGGCACAATTGAGTTGTGGAAGTGCCTTGCCGACCTTGAGCCTATACCTTGGATTGTAGCAAGAGACTTCAACATGGTGGAGAGGGTCCAAGATAAGCTAGGAGGACTTAGATTTGAGTGGAAAGGCAATGAACCCCTTTTCTAGTGTAGAATGGTCAACAAGCTTGACCTGTTTGACCCTCTAGCAGGGAGGAAGAATGAATCAAAAGGTGTTTGGTACACATGGTCTAACTTCCAAAGAGGGGAAAGGAGAATTTATTCTCGATTGGATAGATTCTACCTTAATAAGCGGTGGTTTAGCTGTCAACCTTTCACTGATAAAAACTATGTGAAAGTTACACCCTTCACCCTGTCAAACCATCATACCATTTTTTCCTCCATACAACTCATTGGGGAACAAGCCTCTGATAATCCCCCTAAGAAAGGATTTTCCTAAACACATCCCTTCTTATGGATAAGGATGTCCAAGAAGTGGTCAAAATCATTGCCTAGTACAATGAGGAGATTGTACAACATGAATCTGATATTGATAAATGGAATCACACCACTAAATCTTGGCAGGGTCTGCTCAAAGCTGTTGGTACTAAAAAAGCTAAAGACTCTAGAATGATGGAATACAAGCTGATGAAATCTCTACAAGAGATAGAATCTTAGATCCAAGACAATCCGAAGTCTGAATTGCTCCTAGATAATGTTATAATGTGCAGAGATTCTCTCAAAGACTTCAATTGGTTAAGTCTAGAGGAGCCAGAATCAGAGCCAAGATTAATTGGATTAATTTGGGTGATAGAGGCTCTAAATTCTTTTTTCAAACTCTTAAGAAGAAAGAAGCAAGAGATAGAATTGCTAGTATTAGAATCTAGGACTCTGTGGTGTCTTCTCAGAAGGAGATCCTCAGTGCCTTCTCCTCATTCTACCACGAACTCTTTACCTCTGCAGATTCTGACCCCTCCATGGTGAGTGCCAGGAATAGGATTAGAACCATCATCCCTAAGAAGGTTAGTGAGGAGGATGCTAAGCTTTTGAATATGGATCTATCAGAAGAGGAAATCAAAGTAGCCATCAATAGAATGGCTAATGATAAAGCTCTTGGACTAGATGGGTTACCAATTGAATTTGACAAATTCAACAATCATTGGATTGTTCCTAAAATTTTGCATGTCTATGATGAAGCTATTGAGGTAGGTACTTTGGGACCTAAGTTAAATGTTGGACTCATTAAACTCATTCCTAAGGAAGGTGATAGACTTCTAATAAAAAATTGGAGACCCATTACTCTACTGAATGCTGTCTACAAGATCCTAGTCAAGGTTCTTGTAGTGAGAATTGAGAAGCTTCTCCCCTCAATGATTAATAGCACCCAAACTAGATTTTTTAAGGGGAGATATATACTAGAGAACCTTATCACTTCTTGGGAAGCAATGGACTGGGAAAAAGCTTCAGGGAAGAACTATGCAATGCTTCTTATAGATTATGAGAAGGCATATGATAGGATTGAATGGAGGTTCATCATGATGATGTTGGAAGCTCTTGGTTTTCCCTCCCACTTATGCAAAATGGTATCTACTCTACTATATGGTGCAATGGCTACAGTTGAAATCAATGGTGTCAGGTCAGAATTCTTCAGTCTCTCTAGATCCATCAAACAGGGCTTCCCTCTAGCCCCTTCCTTGTTTGTTATTGCAGCTGATTCTTTACACTACCTCCTCAGAGATGATTCCCTCTCCCCTAAAGTGAATGGTGTCTGTCTCCCTAATAATCAAGAGGTATCCAATGTCTAGTTTGTTGATGACACCTCCATCCTTCTTCTCCTAGAAGAGCATAACATGAGACTCCTAATGAACAAGCTGGATATTTTTTGCCAAGCCTCTGGCAATAAAATCTCTATATCCAAATCTATTATGCTGGGTTGGGATCTAAATCTGCTTGACTGGTGGGGTAACTTTGAGTTTTCTTGGGGTGGGCCAGACCACCTAGTCAGATACTTGGGCATCCCTTTCTCTATCTCTCCTAACCTCAATCTGATGGGGGAGCGGGTATTTGAGAGGATTAACAGGAAGCTTACCAAATGGGATAGTAACCTTCTATCCTTCCCTGATAGATTTTAGGTTTTTCAGAAGATCCTCTCTTCCTACCCTATCTACTTCTCCTCCATGTGGCTCTTTAACCAAGTGCAGTTCAATTCTATCCAAAAAGTTATCAAAGATTTTTTATGGTCAGATGGCAGAGGGAATAAGAGGTTTCATGTTGTTTCCTGGTAGTGGTGCTCAAGAAGCAGATCTTGGGGAGGTCTAGGCCGTAAGGATCTCAAATCTAAAGGCATTTCCTTGGATGTTAAGTGGATAGCTAAGGTTGGGGATGGGGAAGAGCCTTGGAAAGTGCTGGTTAGAAGTAACTTGCAGAGGGCTCATTGTAGCAGACCTAGAGGATGGCAGAACCTCTATTTTACTGATTCTCTCACTGTAGATGCCAATATTGTTGTTCAAGGCTCCAATGTTTTCAAGAGCATTTGGAAGGCTTGGAAGTATGTTAAGGGGTTCTTGATATGTAAGAAACCAATTGAAAGCACTGGGAATATATGCAGGCTTAAATCTATTTGGTGGAACTTGAGTCATGGTGATAAAAAGCTTGCTCTTCTACAGGGTTGTTCAACTAAGAAATGGGTAGGGCTTGGTATTGCACCATTGATATCCTCCAGCAGGGCAAAATTCCTTCTTGGGAATGGTTTTCATCCCAGTTCAACTTACCCCGGTCCCATTGGAGAATATATTATGTTCTTAGAGAAGCTCTTTGTTCCCTAGGTCCCATTAAAGGCTGTTGCACTAAGTCCCACTATAAATTTTAGTTGTGTTGGCCTGGCAGTATCCCTCTTCACCTTGGAAAATCCAAATACTTCTACCAGTTGCTAACCAATAAGAATGACATATTTTCTCATGTTAATCATAAGTGGGGCCTAGAAATTCAGGAATCAGAATGGATGAAATACTTCAATAAGCTGTGGGCTAGACCTATTGAACCAAAAATCTCTTGCTTCCTATGGAAACTTTTCTAGCACAAGTTGCCATTTAAGAAACTGGGAGGAGATCCTAATATTTGTTCTATGTGTAGACAACCTAAATATGTCACCCATGTTTTCTTTGAGTGCCTATTTGCTTCTAAAATCTGGAATATCTTTGGGCTATCATATAAAACCCATTTTAATGTATTGAATGTTATCTTTGGTTCTATCAACTATAGCAAATTCTGTAATTCTTTTTGGACTTTTCTTTCTTCTGTTGTTCTATGGTTCATCTGGGAGGCTCAAAATAATGATGTACTTGCAGGTAAGAATAGGTACCTTACGGAGTCTCGCAAGAGACTCATCTATTCTGATATTTCCATGTAGGTCATGGTGATTTTGAAGGTGAAGGAGAGAAAGTTCTTGCAGGTGTTGAGAGAAGGGAAGGCTACCATGGATAAATCAGAGGTAGCTTATGGATACACTACTATGAAAGAAAAGGATGAATTTGAGTACACCCTCAAGGAGTTTATCCAGCAATTGAAGAATGAAAGTCTGCATAGCGAAATGAGGAACATAGGTGATAGAGACTATAGAGTGTTGGGTTAGAATTTTGTTTCCCTGACACTAATGATGAAGAGGAAGAAGAGGAGGACAGTCCCTCTTGAAATAGTTGTGGAATCTCTTTTACAATTTTTTCTTTATTAAGATACTTATGTAATCGATTGGTGTACTCAGTAGCTCTGGGAGTTTTGTAATATGTTAGATACTTTGATTCATCAACTTTTGTACTAGACTATTTAAATTATATGCAATAGAAAAAAAATAAAATTATAAGATTAATAGTATAAATTAAAATGTTAAGATTTTGAACTATATGAAGCATAACATTTATTTAAAAAAAAAAACAAAAAAACAAAATATATCTTTCCTATCATGATAATGTGAAATTTGCTCCCAAAAAATTGATCACAATATCTACGAAAGTCTAGAACACATTAAATAGTTATTACACCTAGAAGAGGTTCAACGGATAAGCCTCCCTTGAACATTAAATTTATATCAACTTATCCCTTCAACATCAAATTAAGATTTTAAAGAATACAAATATTTACACCTAGAAGAGGTTCAAGATCCCTTCAACATTAAATTAAGATTAAAAAGAATACAAGTATTTACACCTAGAAGAGGCTCGAGGGATAGGTGAATATAAATTTTGATAAGGTTGTATTATGGTGTATTATGAGTAAAAGTAAAGGAGGGCCAGGGTTAAACGATCGAAGAATACAAGCGCTGATCAAAATAGATCTTTAAAGCACTACATGGGGAGGAATTCTGGAAGATTTTGGTTAGGCATAATATAGTCTGAGAGTGGTTCCTTGTAAAGGACCTTAATGGAAAGGATTTCACTTGTGTAATGTTATTGAACTAGTCTATTTCCAATTAAATTTTTAGGATCAAGTGTTTTTAGGTGTATTTGGAGAGCTTGGGAAAATGTGAGGCAAATTATACAAGAGAATGAGATCATAATAGAAGAGAATAAACTTTATGGTGAGAGGTTAGTATGGTGGAACTTGAGACATAGAGAGAAGCCTTTAGTTCTATTACAAGGATTTTTAGCCAAAAGATGGTCCTCAAAGGGTATCAAAAGGTTTATAGATATTATCAAAGACCACTTGTTAGATTGGAAAGAAATTTGTCAAAAAAATATCATAAATTTGGTATTTCACAGACTCAATGGAAAACCTATTATGTGATTAGGGAGGCATGTTACACCCTCTCCCTTCTGAAGCAATGTGAAATTAAAAATAATAAATCCACCTCCTACATGTGGCCTTATAGGCCACTCCTCCCTTGTGTCAAAGCTAAAATAATTTACTCTTTACTCATCGATAATGATGATATTTTTATTCATGTGAACACTCGCTAGAATGTGAACCAAGATACTTCCCTTTTGGCATTAAAAAATTGAGAATCTTTTGGAAAAACTTGTGAAGACAAAGAAGAAATGCTTTACGTTGTATTTTATCACATACTACCACTCAAGAAGCCTAATGGGAAACCTAATATCTATAATTTTTGTAGAAAACCTAGAACCATGCAACATGTCTTTTTTGACTGCCTCTTTGCTATAGAAATTTGGAACACTTTTGGTATTTCTATCAATGTCAATATTACCACTTTTGAGATTGTAGTTGGTTACATCTAGATCCTCAAGAAGGATATCAATATTTTTTGGTCTAGTTTTTCTATTGAAAATTATGGGTTATTTGAAAATTTAGAAATAATAATATTTTAAGTGGTAGAGATAGGGATATTATGAGATTGATGTGTAGGTCATAGTTACCATGAAACTAGCAAAAAAAATCTAAAATTCTTTTGTAGGTTGGGAGAACTAGAGTATCCAAGTAGGAAATATCCCACAGGTTTACATGGGCTAGAAATATTGAGGAGAGAACACATTTGAGATTGGCCTAGCCAAATTCATCGTTCAACTAAAAAAATAGAGTGAAAGAGAGAGACATGTTGTTGAAGCCCCAATTGCAACAATCCTAGCTACAAAAATCTTGGTTGTAGAAATCCTAGTTGTAGAGATGGTTGTTCATCCCTACATTGATCTCATTCAACTAGGTAGGGAGCTAATATGGATGGATGACCTCTTAAGTTCAAATGTGTGGGTTGAAGAGAAAGGAGATGCTAGTGATCAAGAAGATGTAATTCAAATTTGAAGATGATAAATATAGTCTAATTTTTTTCTATGCTTACCAAACTTATAATATATTTGTTCTTATTTTGTGCATAGTTTGATAGCTGATGATATATACCTAATATAACTAATGTCAGATATGGTGAGATGATTTTGAGTGATGGATACATATACTCACAATACATTTTGTGATGTGGCTAAATTATAAGTAATAGAAAAATATATACAATTTATAATATAATATTACACTTAAAACTATATACATTTCAATAAATAAATATTTAATTTTACTATAAAGTGTAAATTATTTTATTATGAATTTTAAATAAAATATTAAAGTGAAATACTTTATATGTATTTTGGATAATTTACAATTAAAAGTTATAAAAATATTATAAGATAAATAAAAACATTATAAGATTAATCAAAATATTATAAGATGAATATTATATAATTTAAATATATTTATATTACATAGTTAAATAAAAAAGAATCATTAAAGCAACCTTAAAGCAAAGCTAATTCTTTCTTTTCTTAATAATTTTTTTTTCCCTTTTTAAATATAAAATGCAAAATAGAATATTAAAAATCTTCTTAAAAAATCATAAAATATAAATTTTTCCTTTTATTTCTTGTTTTTTCATATATATAATTTATAACAATACAAAAGCATTCCAATAGAATGTATATAAAAAACATTTAAGCAAACTTTGTAAACAGAAAATAACAATATTATTGAGAGTTTGTGTAAGAATGCATTACAAAAGACAGTAAGTAGTCGCTAAAGCAACTTTATTATTATTATGATAAAAAGCTTAATCAACACTCGTGACATTCACAACAATTTGGTTTGGTAGCCGGAGCACATTTATAACGCCCATTTACAATAGCTGCGCACTCAACGCACTTCTCCACGGGCTCATCAAAACAATGATCTGCATTATTCCACATCCCACAATCATGATATTAAACAACGAATCCAATATTTTAGAATATAAACAAAAAATAATAGATTAAGTAATAGATCGTCAATTTTTATACTAACCAGCTGGATCACTAGTGAGACGCCTTCCAGTTGATGCCGCTGTCGACGATGGTGAAAACAGTAACAAAACAGCCACAGCCACAATACATACAAGAATAACTCTGTTTTTTGCCATCTCTTTGTAAATTTCTCAGACAAAATGATTTAGACAAACTAGTAATGAATGCGTATGCGTTTGAGATGAGTGTGCAGGCTGCAGAGGCGTGTTATATAGGTAAGAATGGCGTATTAATTGGGAAATATTTCCATTTATATCAATTTTGAGTTTTTTTCTCGCTTTTTTCTTACATCCTTATTTTTATGGATTTAGTTTGCTTTTACTATTTATTGCTTGTTTAAATGGGCAATCGGATTAAATGGTTGCAAAGAGGGAAAAAAAGAATGGCTTTCTTGTTTTTCTTTCTAATTTTTTAAGATTTTAATTAAAAGAAATCTCTCAATGTTAGGAGTGGTGATTTTAAGAAAAAATACAGAGGAGTTTTAAATCTTTTACGAATTGATTTATCGGCGGCTTTTAAGGCGATTTTGTCATTTAGATAACTAACACCATGTTTTCATGAGTGGCTACTCGAATTCTCTCCAACATTTCAAAATATAAAAGATCAAAAAATATTATTGTCTTAACAATTGACAACTATTCTTAGTTTAAGATTGGTTCAAAATTTAAGATTAGGTCTAAAATTAGGATTAGAGTTTAGAAATTAAGACACTTGTAATAGAATTTTTTGATTATATATAAAATATTTTGTATCAATGAAATAATCACTTTTTGTCCACCAAGATAAAGAAAACAAAAAAATGACAAGTCAAAATCGTAACCAAAATAAAAATTTTAACTTATTTTTTTTAACTATGGGAATAACTTTTAACAATCTTCACCTTTAAAAAATACATTCTAAAACAGAATTATCACTGCCTAATTATTTTATAAAATAAGATATATAAATTTTATTAGATATTTTATAAAAGAATATTATATTTTTAATATAAAAATTATTTTATTATCACATCCAACTATTTTCTAAGATAAAATTTTAAAAAATTCACTCTATATTGTCTTAGACTAATTGCTTTCTAATATGAAAATTAATTTATTATCACCTCAACTATTTTACAAATAAAAAATCCTATTAAACATATTTGCTTTCTAATATGAAAACTATTTTATTATCATCTCCCAATATGGAAATTGTTCTTCCACATTCTATTAAACAATTATACTTTCTAATTTATTTTATTGTCACTTCTAACTATTTTATAAAATAAACCAATTATTTTATAAAATTAAACAGATTTACTTTCTAATATAAAAATTATTTCATTATCTCAAATATTGTTTTCAAAAAAAAAGAAAGAATCTTTCCTAATATGTTATAGATTTTTAATAGTTTTGAATAATATATATTTTATAAAATTAAATAGATTTACTTTCTAATATGAAAATTATTTCATTATCTCAAATATTGTTTTCAAAAAATAAAAATAAAGAATCTTTCCTAATATGTTATAGATTTTTAATAGTTTTGAATAATATATAATCAGATGGTCAATACATTTTTAATATTATTAGAGGTACAAACTTTTGAATACTAAGGAAACATCTTCCAATATTAGATTTTTAATAGTTTAGAATACTATTTAATCCTCTCCAATATATTTTTAATATTAATAGTATTATGGGAAACAAATTTTCTTAGAAATTCTTGTATGCTAAGAAACTATTTCCAATAGACTATTTAAAACAAAAATGAGATTAAATTTGAGAATATTTTTGTAAGTGAACTAATTTATTAAAGATTATTAATCTTTTATAACAAAATTTAAAAAATGAATAATTTTTTAATTAATTGTCACATATCTCCACACAAGTTCCTCAAAACTTGGTATCAAAACTTAATGTCATTTTTTATTTTTCTTCTACCTTTTTTTTTAAAAAAATTCCATTTTAAAATAATATACAAACCATCAATTCTCGATGGAGAGGAGAGGAGAGAGGAGAGGAGAGAGGAATAGACATGGTAGGTGTTTCTTCTTGTGAGGCTTTAACCAGGATCATTTTCCAAGGAAACCTAGGCATGGAACGCATAGTTAGAACAACAAGGTGGCCAATGCAGATAGTTCAAAGCAAGGCTCTATGGAAAATGACAAGGTGATAGACATTGATCTTCAAGAAGAGATTGAAGAGGATGTCATGTTGTGGGAAAAAATTGGTAGTTATCGGACGCTTCATTAGAGAGCGGTTGAAAAGTGAACAAATCAGAGAATAGATTTTGGATCAGTGGAGCATGGATGTTGTTATTAAATTCATTTCAAAAGGCTTCTTCATAGTAATCTTCAAAGAGGAAGAGGACTGAACCAAGATTCTCAACAAGTAAAACTGGTTTATGAGGTCGCTTCCATTGTATTTACAACCGTGGCAACCAAATTTTGATCCTACGCCATTAGCAGTTTATTAGAATCCCATTTGGATTCAGTTATATAATCTTCCTTTAGAATATTGGGGGGATGCGGGTCTTGAATGCATTGACAGATCATTGGGCACACTGCTAGAAGTGGATGAATCAATCATAGATAATGATTCTTATCTATATGCTAGAATTAAGATTGTGGTGGTCCAAGCTATTCGAGCCTTCATTAATCTCAAAGTAGGCAACTATTTTTGGAAGCAACAGGTGGAAATCAAATCTTCAACTCTCAGATGCATCAGATGTCATTTCAAATCATATATAGTCGCAGGCTGTAAAGCTACATTTAGCCTGCTAAAGTTTGGGTTCAAAAGATCAGACCCAAGAAAATGGTTACAATAACCGACTCGCAAATACAAAAGAATCCAATACAAACAACTTCAGCTCAAATCTCAAAGGAGGAAGGGGAATGCTCAGGCTCATCCCAGGGGAAGAAGCAAGGAGCAAAAATTTTCATGGTGATCATCCCACACAGCAACCAGGCTCGCTCAGATTTAGAGATTGAATATGACAGGGAGTCACTGGAGGAATTCCTTTCGACTGACGCATTGGATAATATCAAGCTGAGAATTATTAGTCAATCTACTAATATTCTTCTAGGCAAAGCCAAAGTTGGCAAGGGTAGGCGATCTAATAGACAAATGAGAGAAGAATGGGCTAAGGAGAAAGGTAATATCAATGTGGTTGATTTCATGAAGAAAGCCAAGGGAGTAGGGATCTCCCTTGGTGAGAAATGAAGATCATTTCTTGGAATGTCAGGTGCCTCTCTTCTCTTGAGAAAAGATGCTTGGTTAAAAGAGCATTATTCAGAATGGAGAGTGATATTGTTTTTTTCCAAGAGACTAAGTTGTGTTTGGATAAAGCTCTTAGTTTCCTCTTTTCATGTAGTAATTACGAAGGTTTTTTCAAGAAGCCAGAGGTTTGGCAGGGGGTCTTGGTTTTCTATGGAATCCCTATTCTATAAAGATGATGGAGTTGGAACGTCATGATAATTGGTTATACGGCAGGGTGCTCAGCATTAAAGACATTTTTTCATTTCCTGTCATCAATGTTTATGGACTGATTAAAATTGAGGCAAAATTTTAGTTATGGGCAGTAGTCTCCTCTAAGATTGTTGCACTCAATAATGATAAGATTATTGTTGCAAGACATTTCAATGCTCTTTTGGACTTGGATGAGAAATCGGGAGGCTTGAGGATGTCTAATCAAGTCATGGAAGACTTTAGGGATTTTTTGTCTCGTAATCACTTGTTTGACGTGATCCCCATGAATGCGAGATTCACATGGACAAATAGACAAGCCAATTTTGCAAGGATTTTGGAAAGATTGGATAGATATCTAGTTGGTCCTTTTTGGCTCGACTCTTCTTACAACCTGGACTCTAGTATTCTTCCTATATCTTTGTTTGATCATTTCCCTATTCAGTTGAGTTTTTAGGTTGTCAATGAGTGTTATAAAGGAAGTTTCAGATTCCAGAATATATGGTCGAGGGAAAAGGATTTCCTTCCTAAGGTGGAAGGTTGGTGGAGAGATAGTGATATATTTTAGGGTACACCGAGCTTTACATTTGTAAAAAGACTCAAATTGGTCAAGGACAAAATTAAATCTTGGAATCTGAGCTCTTTCAAAAACATATTTCAAGAAAAGCTTAGAGTGGAAGTAGAATTGGAGGAACTAAATAAGATTGTCATAGTTGTAGGAATGTCAAACATGGATTTTGATAAAGAGAATTCACTCAAGAATTCAAATTGATTGAGCTTTTTCTCAAAGGGGAAATTTATTGGAGAGATAAGTCAAGGGAACTCTGGATACAAAAAAATTTCACGCCTCGGTTAAATCCAAAAGAGCTACCAATAGAATCAACTGCATTCAATATGATCAGGGTAGGTGGTTAGATAATGATACAGGTGTTGATAATATTGTGATCTGTCATTTTCAAGCCCTTTTAGGGGCCTCTAATGACACATTGTCTCAGTCCTCTTCAACACTTTTGGATGCTATTGGACACACAATATTAGATGAAGATAATATCAGGTTCATATGCCCATTCACATTATAGGAGGTCAAAAAAGTGACATTTGACAATCCCCCCTTCAAAGAAGAAGGGCCTGATGGTTTCCCCTCAAAAAAATTTTAGAAATGATGGGAGTTTATGGGATCTGACATACTTAAGGTGGTGGAAGCATTCGGGAGGAAAGGGTAGTTTGTCAAATAACTAAACAATATTATTATTGCTTTGATTCCAAAGAAACATGATTGTTCATCTATGGATGACTTCTGACCAATCTCATTATGCAATTCTTTATACAAAATCTTGTCTAAAACCATGGTTAATAGATTGAAGCTACTTCTTAATAGGATTATCTCAGTCAAACAACATGGCTTCATTCCTGGTCATGAAATTGTGGATAGCATTCTCCTGGTGGGTGAGTTAATTCATAGATTACATACTACAAAGAAGCAAGGTATGATAGTTAAACTTGGTGTCAGCAAAGCATATGAAAAAGTTCGCTGGCCCTTCCTTTGGCAAGTAGTTTCTCATTTTGGATTTGATCAAAATTGGATTAAGTGCATTTCATATTGTATGTCTTCTATTCATTTCTCCATTTTTGTGAATGAAGTGATTTGTAGTTTTTTCCAAGCTACTAATGGGTTAACACAAGGTGATCCCCTATATCCATTTTTATTTGTGTTGATGGCAGAAGTTCTGGGTAGATTTATAAAAAAATAGACTTGTCTTGGAAGATGGCATGAGATTTCTATCCATAAAAACTTGGAACCTACTTCTCACTCACAATTCATTGATGATGCCATTCTCTTTGGGGAGGCCACTATTAATGAGGCTAAAATCATCAAGGAGGTGCTTGACATATATGAAAGAGATTTGGGCCAAAGTATGAACACACATAAATCAAGGGTGTACTTTCTAAACATCAATAGTAGATGATGGTCAATTATCTTTGTCACCCTAGGCTTTGAGCAAGGCACATTCCTGATTGTCTATTTAGGGTTACCTTTATATGTGGGTTGGGTGGATAAAAAATTTTGGCAGAAGATTATAAACAAATGTCGGGTGAAAGCTTCATCATGGAAGAATAAATGGCTCTCTCAGGCAGGGTGGATTCCCATGGTTAAATCTATGTTATTGGCCATTCCAATATATTATATGTCAGTCTATAGACTTCCTAATAGAGCTTCTAGTGGCTTAGAAGGTATATTGCAAAATTTTCTTTGGGAGGGATCTAAAGAAGAGAAGAAGATTCATGTTATCAATTGGAATATGACCTATTTGGTGAAGGAGGGAGGAGGTGCAGGACTTCAGAAAATTAGATTGCAGAATCTGGCATTGGGAGCCTAATTGGCATGGAAATTGTACAAGTCACCGGAGCAACCATGGTGTCAGATCATGGTGGCTAAATACTTAGACTCGAGGGACCCAGACAAAATCTTGATAGTGGCCAACTTTGCTAGTAGCTCACAATTTTGGAGATTCATTCGGGAAAGCTGTAAGATTCTCACAAAGAACCTCACAGAGAGGATCAGAAATGGGCAAAGGGTGAGCTTTTGAAGAGACTCCTGGAATAGGGACTTACCTCTTGACTCCTTCTCAGAAAAAGATTAGGTTAATTAGATGGAAGCCTCAGAGGGCCAATGGGTCGTGGACTACATGTTGTTTGAATCCCCATCCTCTTCTAGGGCTAGTTGGAGGACCATTGGAGTAGCCTCTTCTGATAATAGCACTACACTGGTAACCCTAGTTTTGAGCAAAATAGTGCTTTGCTCAATAGCTGAAGACTATTTAATCTAGAGTGCTTCCAAATCAGGTGAATACAAGGTCAACCTTGGATATGAAATATTAAGGCAAAGACAAACTGACTCAGATTGGCCATCAAAACTCTGCTGGGGTAAATGGTCGTTACCGAAGGAAGGGAACTTCCTTTGGGTTTCCCTACATGGTAGAATTCTGACTGGTGGTAGACTAAAATTGATTGGCATCATAGGTCCTAACTGGTGCATTCTATGTAAGAAGGCAGAGGAGACAGTAGATCATCTACTTTTTTGGTGCCCTTATGCATGTGAATGTTGGGAATGGCTTCTTGATAGGATGCAATGGTTTTTAGTTATAAACCTCACACTCTTAGCATTACTCTCCTCGTGGCCTTCATGTACAGTGAAATCTAAATGGGGAATTATTTGGCTTGTGTTCCCATCAATGCTGGTTTAGCATATTTGGAAGGAGTGGAACCAGAGGATTTTCAAGGAGGAAAGTTTGCCAGTAAATGAGCTAAAGTCTATGATCAAAGAAATAATTGAGGAATTAATCAACTCCAGAATTCTTGGCTTGCATTATCACTTTCAGTCAAGATGGGATTTTGATATGAAAAAAATGTGGCAATTTAAGTAGCACGAGGACCACACGCTCAAGAATAAGTAGGTTCAAAGGTTTCATACGGTTTGGCAGGCTCCACCGATTGTATGGAAGAAATTAAACTTTGATGGTGCCAGTAGAGGAAACCTAGGGAGAAGTGGTCTAGGAGAAATTATTAGAAATGAGCAAGGTATAATGTTGCAGGGTATTGCTAGGAATATGGGTCTCACTACTAATAATGTGGCCAAGATCTCTGCTTTGGAGGCAGGGCTAAGATGGTGTTCTAATAACGGTATAGATAAATTAATCATAGAGGGGGACTCACAAATCATACTTGGTGGAGTGGCTAAAGATGAGTTCAATAACTGGAGATTGTCCAACTGGTTGCCACGGATTGAAGAGGCATTGAAAATATTGACCAACTTTTGTATTCAGCACATTTTTAGGGAAGGGAATAGAATGGCAAACCACTTGGCCAACATGGGGATTGACTCTGAATTTGAGTTGATGTTTGGATAGGCAGATTAAATCCCAATAGATTTTTAGGAAGTCATTTCACCTGACATTGCCTCACTCTCGAGAACAAGGATTGGATAGTGTTGGTAGGTTTTGATGAATAGGTAGGAGGGAGGTGGCAGTCAGGTATAGGGAACAATGCCTGAGTACTAGTCACATGGCCCTCAACCCTTCTTTTTTAGTCCTTCATATCTGCTTTATAGATTTTTGTAGAATCGACACAGAGGCAAGACATCTCCTAGCATGTTAAAAGGAAAGTATGACCTCACCATTTTTGCAAAAGAAAAATGGCTAGTTACATGGGAATCAATTGTCATTGCAAGTAGGAGGAGTTGCTAGTGGAGGTGCCAGAAGAGTGATCAATCACATTTTTAAGCACACTAATGAATAGGAGAAGGTGACCATGATAGTCATATTGGGGGTTGAATACTGGTCAAGTGGCCATGTTCATGATGGGAGGCTCATAGCGGATCTCTTTTGGCCCATCATTCAGGTTCTTGGCAACTCGCTGGCTGCTAATGGCATGGTTCACAGAATGGTAGCGGAGAAGATATATTTGGAGGTGGCCACTATGATGGATTCTATAGACATTAATCTTTATGATGGTTATATGTTGGGGCATTTTTGTCTCGAGGCAAAAGGGAAGAAGAAATTCATGAAGAAAGCATGGGCATTGTACAAGATGGGCATCATGAAGGAGTATGACATGGGCAAATTTGAGGCCTTTTATCAGGCTAATGAAAAGCCCTTTCCAACAGAAGTAGTGGTTAGGATGATCTCCATTGGTAAAGGGATTAGTTATCTGTATCATTGAGCTTGGTGGCTTGGCTTGTTTTGTAACTAGAGATATGTCCTCCTCCCTTTGTAAGTTTTTATTTTGGCAATATAATGGGTACCACCCCCTAGGAAAATCTTGATTTATATATATATATATATATATATATATATATATATATATATATATATATATATATATATATATAAACCATCAATTGAATTAATACATGTCTAGATCTTTTAATTAACACATAATGGAAACCTTTTTACACCGATTTATGATGATTCTACATTTCAAATAACACTATATTTTCTCACACAACCTATTTTCTTCCCTCAGGTAATCTAGCATCTATACAAATCATAAAGATAACACATAAAAAAATCAAATCAAATAAGGAAAATCATTTACAATAAACTTTGAATGGTTATGATGAATACAATGAACACCATATTGCACACAATTTGTATTCTCATCTTGCTCAAATTCTCTTTAGTCTACCATTTGAGAATTTTAGAATTTGTAATGATGAATGCAATGAACACAAATTTGAGTAATCCTCATTTTGCAGCATAAATGTATATAAGGGAGATAGGGATCTCCAATGTATCACAATGATTCTACTCTCTTTATTTATAATTTATTATTCTTTATTGCATTTAACTTCACTGTGCATTTCAACGGAATGGATAGACATAAATCCAAGCTTTCCCCATCTGTACATTGAACCTAAGTTTGTTAAATCTAGCTTGAAATGAAATAAAATAAGACAACAATAAATATTAGAGGAAATAAAAAACTATTTCTTTATTTAGAAAATCAAAGCCAAAAAAATAATGCATCATAGTTTTTCCACAAACCTCCAACCTCTAATCTATTTTAGAGATCATTAATAGAATACTCCACTTGTAAAATAGATTTGGAGGCAAATACATAGTGAGCATATATGATGTCATGAAAAATATTCATATCATATGGAAATAAATATGTACACTATCATCGTACATATCAACATGAATAATAAATGTCAAATATGGAGGTAACTACATTTATGTCTTTGTTATATTACATTATCAAATACAACCACATGAATATATTACAAACTAATCCAAAGAAAATTCTTCTAAATGTGAGCCTATAAAAATTTTTATTAACAAGTTTTCCTATGTAAAATAGCCATGATCTTCATGTCTGTTTTCTCTTTTTAACTAAAAGAAAGGCTATAATTTTTAGTCCAAAAATCTCATGCAGAGCTGAAAAGACTCTAAAAAATTTAGTAATTGACATTTTAATAAATACTTAACTTCATCACTAAGGAAAGTCTATATTTAACAAATAAGTATTACATAATGTTAATTAATTTTGTTTATATTTCAATAATCAAATATCAAATACTATATATTATTAATAAAAAAAATTATATGTATTAAAAATTAAACACAAATCATCAATCTAATTGTAAATATTAAATATAAAAATAATTTATAATAATTGAAAAAAATTAAGACTAATTTATATGACTTAATAGACTCATACTTTTCAATCTGAATTTTCTGAAGAAAAAAAAATCAATTTGTGCAGTGTGCACAATTTTATAAATCGAATATGAAGCTCTAAAAATGAAATAAATTATAATTTTAACTATGAGAAAATAATAATAATTTTTCACCATACATCCCACTCCAACACGTTCCCCAACTACAAAATTACCTACTTGTGATCCCACTTTGGTTACAATCCCCACAATTTCATGCCCTGGGACCAATGGATATTGGGTATTGAGCCATTCGTTGCACAACAGGTTCAGATTTAGATGATAGACACTACAAAAAACAACTTTGAATGTCACATCACCGGGATGAGTCTTCCTATGAATGAAATTAAAAGGAGAAAGATCTTCCTTCGAGTGAAATTAGAAAGAGAAAGCATGTTGGACATATCTCTAGTTTCCCATCCCTGAACATGGAAGTGGTCTTCTCTCATTCTTAATAAAAATGATTTCAATAGACTATCTCAAAATACATCCCGTGTATTATTGAATATCTCTATTTCCATATATAATAGTTGATTTTTGAGAAGTTTGTAGCATAAATTCTTATTCTTGCCTATGACATTGATTTTCAATAAGCTCAAGAAAAATAAGGGAAAAATAAAGGTAAGTTTCTATTTCTAGTTTTAGAATCATTTTCTAATTTTCAACAAAAAAATAGGAAAAAAATTGCAGCCAAAAACTGGGAAAAGGGCTGACAATTCCAATTTCCTATAGGTTGGGATTGATAAGAGTTCTAATATTTTTTATTAATTTAGATGTAATTAATTTTTTTTTGTTAAAAATAAATATTTGAGTGATCATCTATAATTTCTAGATTACATTCCCTACATGATAAATGCTCATTTCAAATTTTTGAAAATCTAATTTTCTATAGTGCAATGGCAAAAAAGCATACGACTGCTAGTTTTAGTTATTTTGGTGGCCATCGTTAATTGATTGTGCAGTTGTTGGTATGTGTTCTATCTTTTGCAATTGATTGTGGTTGGGTAAGAGCTTTGAGACACATTCAACATCTCATAATTAAATTAGTTTTTTAGTAATTTATTGTAAAATTTATTCTTCATGACATCTACAATGTAAAATTAAAAATTAAAATAAAAACTATTTTTTTTTTTATAAAATATGCCTATTTTTGAAACATAAGTTTTCATTTACAATTTTTGTTATCTTGAGTATGCTTTGACCTTATATTGTTGTAGCTTGGATTTTCTTGTTTTAGATCTTTAGTTATTGCTAGTTAGTTGATTTAAGCATGCTCAAATATCAAAATAACATTCAACGCTTAATGGGGTTCACAACATATGATAAAACTGGCTACAATTTAGCCATTTAAGTTTTCCCTTGATCACTCCCCATCTCTAGCAAAAAATATAAACAAAATTATTATAGTAAATGCCCCTTAAGATGTTTGAAGTGGTTGCGTAGAAAAAAAATGTTGTTGATTTTTTAAATATGAAGAAAATTATTCCATATTCATATTCCTTAATTCCTATTTTAAAGAGAAAAATAATATAAAATAATTGATTATAATTTATAATTTATAATTTATATTTCATTACTTTCCTTATAAGTCTTAAATTTTGTTTTTGAAAAGATTTTACTTGCAAATTTTGATTATTAATTTTGTTTTGTATTTATTTTTTATTTAAAATTCATTTTAAACTCTATAATAATTTCTTTTTTTAATTTTGGATGCCATTTTCAATGCTATCAATATTTGGGTATAATTACCAGGATTACATCTACAATATTAGAATGAAAACATCTTTAGGGTTATAGAGAGCTCCTTTGGTAATCTTTTATTGGTTGATCCTATGATTATAGCAAAGAAAAGGTTGGTCTTTGCTAGGGTTTGTGTTGGTATAGTTTAGTCTATAGATCTTCCTTCCTCTATTGAGATTGTCTCCAAGCTTGGAAAATGGGTCTAGCCTATTGAGTTTGGAATGCTATCATTTGCGTGTTTCATATGTAAAAAAATTAGACATTGGGACAGGAAATATCCTCTAGAGGCTAGTAAACAACTTATCTAAAACTATGAAAGTTTAGAAACTAAAAATAAAGAGGGCCCCTAGGTGAATGTTGTAGATGATTATAAAAACCATAAGGTGTTAATGAAGTAGTAGTAAAGAATAGTAAAGATTATCCTATAAATGGAAAGGGATTTCCTCAAGAAAACAATGGGACTATGGAAGAGAAAAATAGGTCTCTTGGGAGGGACGAGGGACAAAGAATAAATGATAATCCTTAGTATGACTCTCAAAAAATATTTATTCAAATCTCTTAATTTGGTTGGAAAGAAGATAGATTAGATGTTGTAGGGAATATAGGAAGTGAGTCATCATTACATAACCTATCAAGTATCTTTTACATAGGTGACTCTAGAGGTGGCTAGATCCACCTTCCAATACAAGAGTGAGGATTCTAAGGGAACCTTTAAGGTGGTCAAATCTTCATTTCAGTCACTGGGACTGATGAATCACATGAAGATAAAGAACATTGTTTTCCTGAGTTTGTCAAATCTACATTCTAGTCTATACCTAATAAATATCTTAGAGACAATGCCCAAAATCCTATTGAGGTTGTGAAATCTACTTATCAGTTATTAGGTAATGAACCTTAGGGAGGAATTATTAATACTAATATCTTTTTGGTACTAGATCAAAATATTTTCATCTCCTCTCTAGAAACAAAAGTGTCTCAAGGTGCACTTTGGAGAGGGAAATTGACACTATCAAGGGGAATTTTAGTCTTGAATAAATTGACACGAATGATGAAATTTCCTTTACAAGGATTGAGAAGAGGAAAGGGAGGAAGATGAATAACTTCAGGAGTATCTACTAGGAATAGATCTAAATCTTATCATGGAGTCTCTAAACCAATAAAAATGGCATAGGGAATATGAATTCCTTTAGAACATTGAGGATGGACTCTAGAGAACCATACCAGAGATTTTCCAAAACAACACCCCTAATAAGTAATGAAGATCATGTCTTGGAATATTAGGAGGCTCAATAGTTCCTGTATCGTCTAAAAATGGAAGCACCCATTTTAGGACATGTTTAACTCTCCTTAGTGGATGCTTTGGACTCAATTAAAATGAATTGTATAGATCTATGGATGTGCATATGCTTCTGTGCAAGTTTGGCCCCTATTTTGTTTCTTTCCCCACTTCTTTCTTCCACTTTTCGAGACCCCAAGGAAATTATGGAAGGCCTTTCCCTTTAGGTGTAGGATGAATTTTGGCCCTGAACTTTAGGTCTAGGCAAAATTTTGGCCTTGTCCCTTAGGTCTAGGGAAAATCTCAGCCCTGACCTTCTAGGTCACCCTCTTCAAAATCCCAGGCCCTTTTGAAATTTCAAATTTCTTCCCACCTTCTAGTCGACCCTTTTCAATTTTAGAGATTAAATGGGTATAAATAGAGGCCTTCCCTCTTTATTTGATAGATACACAAGCACTTAAATTTAATCACAAATGGATACAATCCTTCATATTACATTCAAGAGAATTCTACAAGCATTTATAAGTATTTTTGGAGCATTCAAGGAGATCCTTTTGGAACACTTCAAGACTTAAAGTATAAGAGATCTCTTTCATTATAAATATTTCAAGGAGCTTTGAAGTAATTCATTAGAGGAATTTACATCCTTCTTTTATGTTCTTACATCCAGCTTTCAAGATCTAGATTCCTTCCTTGATGATAGTGGAGTTGGCAATCAAGGAAGGGCTTCTTCATTCTTGCATACCCAATTTGAGTACATAAGCACAACTAAATTCATTTATCTTTTGAATTGGTGAAGTGGATCTATTGCATTTGATTGAGATATCTTTCTCTTTTACAAGATTAAATTACATTGGAGCACTTCTTCATCCTCGTGGAATACATAGCTAAATCCTCCTTAATGGTTTCTACAAAAGTAAGGGGAGTTCATACATTTTCTTTACTTTTTACATACATACTGATAGGGAGGTCTCTTGTTACTAAGTCCTAACCCTTTAGGAATCCTTCTAGATCTTTCTCTTGACCTTTCTAGGGTTCTACCAAGATCCTACACTAGAGGAACTCTTCCCTCAATCAATCTTTACACCAAGACCTCACTACTAAGTGCAAACCCAATTCTATCCCCATTCACCCTTCATGGAATCAACTCTCTAAGTCCATCTTCATATACCACCAAACTTGATTATTTTTCAAACTATATGGAAGGAATCCTAATTGATCAATTTCACTAGTTTTGAGATGATTTTGGTTCTAATATTCTAGGGTTAATAGTTGATCTCCTCAAATTTATCCAAAAAGGGCTAGTAGCCTTTTTAGGCCTAATTAGGTCTCCTAACACTCCTCTCAGACAATAACTCTACAACTTTCCAAGTAAGGCCCCAAAAAAACTTATGTTCCAAATACCCTTTTTGAAGACTTCAAGGATTTTTTAGGTTCCCTGGCCTCAATATGTCTGTACATCTCCTTTTTAAATCGAGGCCTATTTTTAAGGGCTACAAGCTTTTCCTAGTTACAATGGAAAATTGATCTCAAAATCACTTCAATAGTCTTTACCACCTCTTCTCCTCCACCACACTGACTCTTTTATCTCTATTCTTCAATAACATGACCTTGGTTTGTGTTTACTAATCCTTAAAGCCTTCCATCTCTTGTCAGCAACTGTCAAGCTTCCTAGTCGGGTTCACTGGGACTCTCCTAGGGCTTGATGCCAAAATTAGGTAACCTAAAAATCTTAAGACAATACTCTATATTTAAAAATTATGTACACTTCCCTAGCATATTTCACAAGGCCATACAAATCCCACTGGTGGACCTCAGTCTGGAGCCATTTTTTGGACTCTCAGCCCTATATGGACCAGTGAACTAGTAACAGAAAAAAGTTTTATTTGAAGATAGTAAAATAAAATATCTAACCTAAATTTTCACACCAAAATGAAATATATAAAAAACACTAATAAATCATTCAAATATCTTTCTCAAATCAATCAATGGTTGACTTGGATGATCGAGTTCTTTACATTGTTCGTCGATTGCAGAGAAACAACAGTATATTAAACTTGTGCAAATGACTGTAAAATGATGCCAACCTTGAAGAATGGTCAGGATTGGTCTTAATTAGGTCTAAGTTTTGAGAAAAAATACCCAAACTAACCCTTAACCAAATCCTTACACCTTTGGACAAACTGATCAAATCTTATCATGACAACTTTTAAAAGTTGCAAAGTTGTCATTGACAACTTTTACAGATTTTGTTGTCATCTTCCCTTAGATCACTCTAAAGATTCTAAATTGATCACAAGAGTATAATTAGAATCATTTAATCTTTTTCATTCTTCATTATCACATATTGTTAGGTCAACTTGACCTCTGATCACTTAGAAACTAAGTTAGTAACTTTTACAAAGAAGACCAAAAACTAGACAAGTCCTACCTAGTAGACTTTGACAAACACTTGCCCACACATCCTAATGAATTTATAAGACATCAAACAAAATTGGGAATCTTATTTATTCCTTATTAAATAGTTGTATCATCTTAAAATGAAAGCACTTCCATGGTAAGAGCATTTAGCCCTTTGAGTAATTGGTTTGGGGTCATGTCGAATGCCTTGAATGGATATTCGACTTAGATCTAGCTTTTCCCCCTGTTCTACCCTATTTTCCACTTTTTCCTAGCATTTTCCTAGCATTCTGGACTATGAACCTGAGGTTTTTGGCCATAAGATCAAAGTTGACCTTATGGGGTCAAAGTCAACCTCGATCCTACCCAGGTCAAGATTGACCTTGATCCTGACCTAGTCAGGTTCAAGCTCATCCTTGACCCTAGGGTCCAGGATCTTCGGGGTTAGCTTCCGGTTTTGGGATTTCATCAAAATCTTGCATTTTCCCTCTTCGGGGCCACTATTTCTTTGATTAAGTCTCTAATTCTTAAATTAATATTTGAGGTGGACCTTTCTCGATATTTGTATAGGATTCCTAATTTATTATTGGAGATTAGCCTTTCTCGAGTTTTGTGCCTAATGCTCAAATTAACTATGGAGTTGGCCTTACCTTGGATTTTGTGACAAGGCTCTTAAATAATTATTTTATTTCTATATTAAGAGTGGTCCCCTCCTAGAGTTTTGTGTCAAGAATTTAATTTAATTTCCTCTCCATGTGCACTTCTCTAGAGTTTTGTGCCATGGGCCCTTAATATTGTTTTCTATGAGGCCTCGCTTGTGCCCTAGATCACTATAAAAGGGAGCCTTCCTCTCTCATTTTCTAATCCATTCTCACCAAGAAATCTCTCAAGCTCTTAAGTGCAAGAAAGAAGATCAAGCATTCAAGCATTCAAGCATTCAATTCATCAAGGAGATCCATTAGAAGCCATTGAAGGGTTCAAAGCTCTATGGAGCTCTCTTGTTGAAGATTCCTCCATTTCCATTCAAGCCTCTTCCAAATTCAAGATCCATTCAAGATTGGTGTTAAAGATCTAAAGACAATTGATTGGAGACATCCTACATTTGATTCTACATTCATCCATTCTTGTGGATTCAAGGATTCAAATCCTCCACAAGGGTTTCAACTCAAGCAAGGTGAATTGTTCCATTTACTTTGTTTATTTCAGAAATTTCAATTCAATTTCAAGGTTAATTCCTAAATTGGGGTTTGACTGAGGCAAACCCCTCCCCCCCAACAAAAAAAACCATTTTTCTTGTAGGTACAGGTGCGGGATTTCAGATCTGAGAGCGGATTTGGATACCCTTTTCGGTGAACTTTTGAGATTTGTGAACAAAGTCAAAATCAACCTTCAGAATAAAAATGTAGCCCCTAACCTAGTCAGTTACAACCTTGATTCTGACCTGGTCAGTTACAACCTCGATTTTGACCCAACATCGACCTGATCCAATCTCAGAAAAATATTTTTGGATTTTGTAGATCTCACAGTTTCGGTTCAAGAGCGTAAAAGGCAACTATTTTTTAGATCATTTGATAGGATTTTCAGCCGATTCTTTTTCGGAGGTAAGTACCTTTATCTCTTAATTTCAACATTAGTCATTTACATTTACTTTCCATATCAATACAATCTCATGTATATATAAAATATTGGTTTTGGGGTCTCTTTCATGTGCAAACCATTATTCTAGGACCCCATCCACATTTTATTGAATACATTTTGGTGAACCCGACATACTCTATTGTGTTAGATCTCCCTTTCTATTATCTTGTGTTTTCACCTTTATCCAATACATTTTGGTGAACCCATTTTACGAATCCTCTTTCTTTTGTGGAATTAGATGCCCTATTTTATTTGTTGTATCTTGTGTGTTCATCTATATTTTTACAACAACTCTTTCTTTTTGGTGTTAGATTTACATTTTGTGCTTACAAAAGTAGGTTTATTTTATGCTCTTGCATTTATATTTCAAAAATACAAAAAAATTGCAAAATTTCTTCAAAAATACAAAAACATCTAGATCTATTTTATATTTTCTTTATTCATTATCATGTTGCACAAGTTATCTCAAGCGTGGTTCAAGTATTTTATTAAACCTTTGGATAGGGATGTTGAATTTTCTTTTCCTGATGAAACCATTGTGATTGATCCCTTGGATAAAGACATTGATTTATCCCCTCCTCATGAAGAATCTTTGATACAAGAGGGTGATTCATCCATACATGATGATAAATATTTTTCTACAACACACTCCCTTTATGTAGACATTTTAGTGAAAGAAGATTCTATTATAGATGCTTTACCTCCATTTGAGATTCCTTCTAGTGATGAGGCATTAGTGGAGAATGATATGAATTCCCTTAATGCTCTCACTTTTAGTAATGATCCTACGGAGAATCAAGATCTTACCTCATCTCCTCCTAGGATGTCCTCTTTTCTTCCTTCTTGTGAATCTATTTGTAGTGTTGAGACAACTAAAATGGTTTATCCTAAACCCTTGTTGACTGTCAAAGGTTGTCCCCACATTACTATCAAAGGTAAACCTATGGATTCTTTCAATAACCAAGATTCTATAGCTCACACTTATCATACAAGGAATAACCCTCAACCTAATCTGGTGGTTTCTACTTCTTTGCCACCTTCTCAACCTATTCATCCTCCTCCACCCCATCTTCATAGCAAGGAGTGTGATTTGATAAACCAATTGCAAAACACTCCTGCCAAGATTTATTTATGGGAGCTTCTTCAAACTTCACCTACCTACTATGAAGGCTTGCAAAAAGGTCTAGAAACTCTTCCCACTCCACCTCCTAATCAAGAGAACATCAATAACTTCTTACAATGCATGCATGCTACCTTAGGTCCTCCTGACATTGTTTTTACTCAAAAGGATTTACCTTCTAAAGAATTTCAGAATCAGTATGATGCTTTTATGGTTGTTGTTTCTATCAATAAAAGTATCATTCGTAGGACATTGATTGATAATAGATCTGGGCTTAATGTTTGTAGCATGGACATGATCAAAGTGATTAATGTCGATCTTTCAACTATTCAACCTGAAAATGTTCCTATATGTGGCTTTGATAACATTGCTAAGAACACTTTAGGAATCATTACCTTACCTATCAAAGTAGGACTGGTCATCTTGAATACACCTATTCATGTTATGCCTAGACCTCTCAATTATAATCTTCTTTTGGGTAGACCTTGGTTGCATGAGATGCATACCATTCCTTCCACCCTTCATCATAAAGTCAAGTTTATATATAACAACGTGATGTATACACTTCATGCAGATGATGTGCCTAATCCTTGTTTGAATATTCAAAATCATACTACTCCTATTTATAATAGTAATTCTCCATCCTCTAATGCTCTTCCTGGTGATGATTGGGGAACTATGGATTTTACTCCTACCTTTATTGGAGAATATAAGGTTAATGATCTTGATTTTATGAAGAAACAAAGAGAGTTTGAACAATGAGTTTTTACTTCTAAAACTCTTTGTAATAACTTTGTCACTACTTCTACCCACAATGAATATATCAATCTACCAAGGATGATATTATGACTACTAAGGTTCCATTGACTCCTTCTGATATGTCTTCTTGTTATGGTCTTGGTTATCATTTCCTAGTTAAACAAGGATTTAATGGTCAAGGATGTGGTAAGCATCAACAGGGAATTCAAATGCCCTTACACACTAGGGGGAATGAGAATTCTTATCGATTGGGATTTAATCCTCAACAGAAAATTAATGTTAACAACATCTCTAATAACACTTCAAAACATGATGAACCTGTGAAGGAATTTGACCAAGAAATTCTTTTGCCTAAACTCCTTCGTGCTAAGATGATTACTAGACCTAAACGCAAAAAGAAATGTAGTCCACACTTGAAGATTCTTCCTTTTTATTTATATCATAGATTTCATGATCACTCTACTAATGAATGTCAAGATTTACATTATAAGATTAGGCAGCTCATTGATAGTAAGGTTATTTATATATCATGTAGCAATGAGTTGTATTTCAATACTATTTTCTCTAAATAACATTTATGTTCCTATTATATAACTCCACATTATCTAAGCAATGTTAGCCTAATTCTTGGGGGCTCGTTGTCTTGCATAGTGTTGTGAGCAATATAATAGGTCCCCTAATAGGTCCCCTACACTTGGGGGGCAAGGATGTCATCAAATTCTTTTCTGTATTTCTGGGATTCACCTCTTTCCTTGGTTAAGCAATATCTATCTATTATGTAATTTCCAATTATACATGAACATGTTGGTTTGCATTGAGGATCTTTTCCTTGATCACAACCGATTTTGTTGTTTGACATTGGGTTTCCATGGTGGATAAATCTCTCACCTTGGAAGCTGAATAGTGTGATATCCCTCACAAGGGTTACTTTTTCACTTCTTGCATGATATCTCTTTGCATTTGTCCCTTCCATGGCCTCATAGGAGCTATGACCTTCTTGGCTTGTACTGGATGTGGTCTGTGGATATTGTCTTGATGTTGAAGAAGGCTTTATCCTTGTTCTTTTCTTTCCTTAACATGTCAAAATAGTATGTTTTTTCCATATTAAGGAGGGGGGCATATATACGGCCTCCCTTGCTCTATATTATGTATTTTTGTTCTAACCTTTTGTTTTACAGCATGCTAAATCTTAGAAGGTAACGCACATAAGTTGTTAAATCTTGAAGGGACACGCATTTCCAATTTCAAATATGCTAAATATTCCGAAGGTAATACACATAAGTTGCTAAATCCTGAGGAGACATGCATTTTTCAAATTTTTCAATATGCTAAATCTTGGAAGGTAACACACATAAGTTGCTAAATCTTGAGGAGACAGGCATTTTTCAAATTTTTCAATATGCTAAATCTTCTGAGGGTAACACACATAAGTTGCTAAATCCTGAGGAGACACACATTTTGTATTCCATGGTGATACAAGGTGGATCCATGGGTACTTTAGAAAAGCCATCAGAAGACACACTACATACATGCACAAAGCTGCCATAAGGCACACAACTTTATGGGGTGACTATAAAGTTTTTTCTTGGTGGGCCATCCTATCCTTTTGTGGTTCACAATGAGATATACAAATCTTACTAGGCGAGCTAGCCACTCCTCTCTTCCCTTTTCTCCCTTTTTCTAGTGATGTATCTCTTATTACAATCTTAGAGTTGACAAAGACTCAAGTCCCTGGGGGCTTAAGGATTCCTTTGTCCCTTTGATTTCAATAAGATTATCTTTTTCTTTATTATCTCCTTTACCAAGAGTTTGCATCGAGTCCATACTCTTTCTAAAGTGGGGGCTTAATGTATCATCTTAAAATGGAAGCACTTCCATGGTAAGAGTGTTTATCCCTTTGAGTAAGTGGTTTGGGGTCATGTCGAACACCTTGAATGGATATTCAACTTAGATTTGGCTTTTCCCCCTATTCTACCCCATTTTCCACTTCTTCCTAGCATTTTCCTAGCATTTTGGACTATGAACCTAAGGTTTTTGACCATAAGATCAAAGTCGACCTTATGGGGTCAAAGTCAACCTCAATCCTAACCTAGTCAGGATCGAGCTCATCCTTGACTCTAGGGTCCAAGATCTTTGGGGTTAGCTTCCGATTTCAGGATTTCATCAAAATCTTGCATTTTCCCTCTTCGAGGCCACTATTTATCAAATTAAGTGTCAAATTCTCAAATTAATATTTGAGGTGGACCTTTCTCGATATTTGTATAGGATTCCTAATTTATTATTGGAGATTATCCTTTCTTGATTTTTGTGCCTAATGCTCAAATTAATTTTGGGGTTGGCCTTATCTCAAATTTTGTGACAAGGCTCTTAAATAATTATTTTATTTCTATAGTAAGGGTGGTCCCCTCCTAGATTTTTGTGTCAAGACTTTAATTTAATTTCCTCTCCATGTGCATCTCTATAGAGTTTTGTGCCATGGGCCCTTAAGTATTGTTTTCTACGAGGCCCCTCTTGTGCCCTAGATCACTATAAAAGGGAGCCTTCCTCTCTCATTTTCTTATCCATTCTCACCAAGCAATCTCTCAAGCTCTCAAGTGCAAGCAAGAAGATCAAGCATTCAAGAATTCATTTCATCAAGGAGATCCATTAGAAGCCATTGAAGGATTCAAAGCTTTATGGAGCTCTCTTGTTGAAGATTCCTCCATTTCCATTCAAGCCTCTTCCAAATTCAAGATGCATTCAAGATTGGTGTTGAAGATCTAAAGACAATTGATTGGAGACATCCTACATTTGATTCTACATTCATCCATTCTTGTGGATTCAAGGATTCAAATCCTCCACAAGGGTTTCAACTCAAGCAAGGTGAATTGTTCCATTTACTTTGTTTATTTCAGAAATTTCAATTCAATTTCAAGGTTAATTCCTATATTGGGGTTTGACTGAGGAAAACCCCTCCCCCCCCCCCCCCAACAAAAAAAAACCATTTTTCTTCCAGGTACAGGTGCCAGATTTCAGATATAAGAGTAGATTTGGATAGCCTTTTCGGTGAACTTCTGAGATCTGTGAACAAAGTCAAAATTGACCTTCAAAATAAAAATGTAGCCCCTGACCTAGTCAGTTACAACCTCAATTGTGACCTAGTCAGTTACAACCTCAATCCTAACCTGGTCAGGTACAACCTCAATTTTGACCCAATGTCAACCTGATCCAATCTCAAAAAAAGATTTTTGGGTTTTGTAGATCTTGCAGTTTCCTTTTCAATAGCGTGAAAATCAACCATTTTTGAGATCATTTGATAGGATTTTCAGCCAATTCTTTTTCAGAGGTAAGTACCTTTATCTCTTAATTTCAACATTAGTCATTTACATTTACTTTCCATATCAATACAATCTCATGTATATATAAAATATTGGTTTTGGGGTCTCTTTCATGTGCAAACCATTGTTTTAGGACCCCATCCACATTTTATCCAATACAATAGTTACTTTTCCAAGGTCACTTACAAGCCAAAATTGAGAATAAAGTAGTCTAAAGACCCTAGGTTCTCCTAAATTATTCTCCCCTACAACAAGGAAATTAAGTTACTCCAGGAGATATGAGATCCAAACTAATCCTCGTCTTTTTAAAATTATTTTATTCTATCCAAGTAGCTTCATATTTTGGTTGTTGTTTCCACTTGATGAGGTGATCCATGTAAATACCATGCCTTTTTTTCTTCTTTATCCTTGAGTCTAGGTTTCTTTTAGCTTGAGGCTTCAGTTGGACATGGATCTTGAGTCCTTTTATAACATCTTCATGAACATCAGTGTTGTGTTCTTTCTCTGTTATGTCAGGGCCTTTTCACTTGACCAAATATTGCACATTAAAGATAGGATATATGGATGGGTCCTTGGGTAAGCCTATCTTATAAGAATTGTGCCCATATTTAGCTAGGACTTTACATGGTCCTACTCTCCTCATTTGCAGCTTACTGGGAATACATTTTTGGAGCCTAGCTTTGTTGAGGTGTGCCATCACCCAATGTCCAACTATAAACTTTAGTTCCTTCCTTATCTCATCCCCTTTAGCCTTGAGATTTTTATTGGCTTCCACTAGAGTCCTTCTTACCTTTTCATGTACTTCTTGCATTAATTGAGAAAAATCTTATGCATGTCCACTAACTTCTCCATGGGTGCCTAACTGTCTGAGTTCACATACTCCCCTTGGGTGGATGCCATAGACTATTTCAAATGGGCTCTTACCATTAGACCTATTGGCACTATCATTATAAGAAAATTTATCTTGAAGTAACACTCAGTCCCACATTTTCCCATATTCCTTTGTGAGACACCTAAGAAGATTCCCAAGAACTCTATTAATAACCTTTGTTTGACTATATATTTGTGGATGATACACTAAACCAAATGCTATAATTGTACCTAATCTTTTCCACAAATTTTTCCAAAAGTGCCCCATAAATTTGGCATCCCTATTTGATACTATACTGATTGGTAAACCATGAATCCTCACTACCTCTTTGAAGAAGAGATGAGCAATATAGCTAGCATCATGAGTTGTTTTACAAGGTATGAAATATCTCATTTTGCTAAATCTATCCACTACTACAAAAATGCTGTCAAAGACAATAGTTGTCCTTGGTAAACCCACTATAAAATCCATACTAAGGCACTCTCATGGCCTAGTTGGATTAGGTAAAGGCTGGTATAGCCCTAAATTAGAGGATGTTCCCTCGAGATAGAAAATGAAGGTTCAACACTAATAGTAGGTGGAACATATCGTAACTCCTGAGATTCTTCAACTAAAGGATTATCATTAGAAGTAACGAGGTGAGAGATACCATGCAAAAGGTTAACACCATTCTCATCATTATAGATAACTTTATTGATAGATTCAATAGTCAAAATAGTATATGGGTTATGATTCTCTTGAATAAGCCAACTTTCCATCTTTTCAAGGTCACTGGTAAGCTTTTGGACTTGAACGGGAGGAACTCTTAGGGATTCATGTTCATCATGAGATGAATGAGAATATTTATTCTCTGTGGAAGGGTTAGGATCATGAGAGATCAAGGTATCTTCAAGATTCTTAGGGAAGAAGGAAGAATCAGAGTCAAAGGAACCCATGAGTCTACGAATTCTTCTAACTAGAATGCTATAGGTGGAACAATTAATCTCATACATAAAGGAAAGAAAAGATAAAATGAGATCACAAAAAGGGTTATCAAACACTAAGGGGAGATCTAACCACAACAAAGTATGAACTATAGATCTAAATCCAACTATGAAATGAAATACAAAGAAGACACAATGCATACACAAAGCACACAATGTAATCTATCTATGAAACAAGGAAGGTAAGACACACAAAGAGAATCTAACACCTAATCAGAAGATACAAAGAATGAAAGTGTCAGGTTCACCAAAATGTATAGGGGAAAAGTGAGATGAGGATAAGAAGTGTAACACACCCCACTTTTTTATGGCCAACTATACTTCAAAATGTCCACAAAGAAATAGATCCTCTAAGCCAATCCCCCAAGGTTTTGGATCCAAGTATATTAGTGATGAGAGTCAGTTAAATCCCTTATACCATCTTTTAGCTAATTTCTTATACCTTTGTGCCCATTTCCATAGGTCATTTGTTTACAATATTATACCAATTTTTCTCTTTTATGTTTCATGTGATTAAATATTAATAATAGATGTTTGATATAGTTTAGATGTAGAATATGAAAATAATTATTTATTGTCTTTACTAAAGAGCATTGTTGCATTGTGTCATCTGTCAACATATTGGTTTGTGGCTACAAATCTTCCTATCACAGATTGGATAGGAATTTATGTTTATGGAATTTTATTTGTTCATGATAACAACTATATTAAATTCATGAAAGGGACCCGTGGATCATTTAAAATTTATTTGTTGTTGTTATAACAAACAAATTTTTATTTAGGTAGCTATATAAAGACAAAAAAAATTCTTTTCCCATCTGGAGGTGTAACAAAGTCTAATTTTACTATGAAATTCATGCCTACATGTGATATTATAGATTTATTTAATTTATTTATATAATACAAGGTGTGTTATTGACTATCAGGAAGGATCCATGGTTGAAATGTTATTTGGAGGAAATTGTCAATATTTTGTTTCCTATTTTCCATCTATTTGGAACCACGTATTCTAAAATTTGTTCACTTTATGTTATGGTTTTCTATTGTAATTTGTGGCGAATATCCAAGGTTTAACGCGGGCCGATATAATTATAGTTCTCTAGCTACATACCAAAACAAACTAGCTATTTTATTCCATATTTCTATTATTTGTTGTATACATAACCTCTATATATTTGGTTGACTATAATAATAGCTAGAGAGTAGATTAATATTAGACTGAAACATGAGTTTCTGTGTGTGGATTTCCTGTAGAAAATTATTATGAAACTTGTCATATTTTTGGATGAATGAAATAACATTATTTTGATCGAAGCAATGTAGAGGAGCATTTATTTCCCTCACTAGGCATACTCAGGAGGAAGGATCCACTTCTTAGGATGACTGGTGATTTTTTTAAGTTAGATGTGTGTTTTTATTTTTGTGTGTTATTATTTTGATTTCATACATAGAATTATTATATTAATTTATATAGTTTAATTTATATAATTGTAATTAATTATCATTGCTTCATGTATTTATTTTGGATTTAAATGTGAATTTAGATTTGTCTAGTTTATTATTTATTTCTTGCAATATTATATTCTAGATTGAATTTTCATGTTTTATAATACTTTCTAGTTTTTAGAATAGTTTGCTTTAATAGTTGATTAATCCCTATCACTAGGAAGTGACAGTTCATATTGCCAGTTATGTTTTAGTTTGTTATAGGGTTTTCTCCATGTGTTCTAGCTACACTCATTCTCACTTGACATTCTATTTTCATCCCTTGACCAAACAAGCACTATACATTTCATTATTCTACGACCCTAGATTGACATAGTTTAGATGCAATATGAAATGGATATTTAATCTTATCAATTATTCTTAATATTTGAACCATAATTTGTCTTTAAAATTAGCACTAACAAAGTGATTTAGGAGCACCAATGCAAACAAAGATCAAAAGATCCAAGGGCTAGGAAAGAAGATACAAGTTCCTTTAAGCCTGGGGTTTGGAAATTAACTAGGAAAGAAGGAAAGATGCTAAATCTAATTAAATATGAAAGATATGAAAGGTAAATACAAAAATTAAATAATGTAAATTGAAAACTCACCTTTAGAAGAAAAGTCCAATTCAGACCTTTATTTCTGCACTCAAAACTACTCAGAACAATGAATGGGATTGGATCTAAACATGAAATTGCGAGAGGAACAAAACCAATAGATCCTTTTGCTCCAAAAATAGGCTTATTTTTTAGGTCTATGCTAAGTTAGGGTCAAACTAGACCCACAACTAGGTTGAACTTCAGTCTAGACCTTCTATGTTGAACTCTGTCTCTGAATCTACGACTATGTCTTGTTCTGGAATTCCTAAAAAGTGGATCTAAAACTCCTAAGAACTTAATATTGCTACAAAAAAATGGTTTTTGAGGGGCTTGCCTCAGTCAATCCCCAATTGAGGAATCAACCTTAAATATAAATATGAAAGTATGTGGTGTAGGAGCACCTAGGGTCTTTAGGCTACCCTATTCTGAATTTTGTCTTGTAAGTGACCTTGGCCAAGTCACTATTTAATAAGGACAAAATAAGAGTCCCAAGTTTGTTTGATGTCTTAGAAAGTCCTTAGGATGTGTGGTCAAGTGTGTGCCAAAGTCTACCTAAGTCTTGTCAAGTTTTTGGTCTTTTCTGTAAAAGTTGCTAACTTAGTCTCTAAGTGGTCAAAGGTCAAGTTGACCTCCCAATATGTGGGAATGAAGAAGAAAAATGGTTAAATGAGTCTAATTGTATCCTTGTGATAAATTTAGACTCTTTAGAGTGATCTAAGGGAACATGACAACAAATGTTGTCAATGATGACTTTGCAACTTTTAAAAGTTGTCGTGACAAGATTTGACCAGTTTGCCCAAAGGTGTAAGGAATTGGTTAAGGGTTAGTTTGGGAAATTTTTATAAAAACTTGGACATATTTAAGAGAAATCTCTACCAGTGTTCATGGTTTTCATCATTGTATAATCATTTGCACAAGTTTAATATACTAGTGTTTCTCTGCAATCTGGAAATAGTGCAAAGAACTCAATCATCTAAGTGAACCATGGATTGATTTGAGAAATATCTTTGCATTCTTTATTAGTGTTTTGTATATAGCTCATTTTGGTGTGCAATTTTACATTAGAGGTTTTGTTTCACTATCTTCAAATATAAATTTCCTCTGTGACCATTTCACTGGTCCATACAGGGTTCAGAGGCCAAAATATGGCTCTAGCATGAGTTCCATTGGTGGGTTCTGTATGACCTTGTGGAATATGCTAGGGAAGTGTACATAATTTATAAATATTAAGTCTTGCCTTAAGATTTGTAGGTTACCTAATTTTCGCATCAAGCCCTAGGTGAATCCTAGTGAACCTGGCTAGGAAGCTTGATAGTTGCAGACAAGAGATGGAAGGCTTTAAGGATTAGTAAACACAAACCAAGGTCCTAGTGTTGAAGAATAGAGATCAAAGAGTTAGGGTGATGGAGGAGAAGAGGTGGTAAAAATTATTGAAGTTATTTTGAGATCAATTTTCCATTGTAACTAAGAAAATCTTATAGCCCTTAAAAATAGGCCTAAATATGGAAAGGAGGTGTCCAGACATATTGAGGCTTGGGAACTCTAAAAATCCTTGAGGTATTCAAAAAGGGTATCTGGAACACAATTTTGTTTGGGGCATTACCTGGAAATTTTCAAAGTTATTGTCTGAGAGGAGTGTAAGGAGATGTAATTAGGCCTAAAAAGGCTACTAGCCCTTTTTGGCTAAATTTGAGGAGATCGACTATTAAACCTAGAAGATTAGAACCAAAATCATCTGAAAACCAATGAAATTGAAGAATAAGGATTCCTTCTATCTACTTAAAAAAAAATCAAGTTTTTTGGTGTATGAAGATGGACTTAGAGAGTTGAGTCCATGAAGCGTGAATGGAGATAAAATTGGGTTTTCACTTGGTAGTGAGGTCTTGGTGTAAAGATTGATTGAGGGAAGAGTTCCTCTAGTGTAAGGTCTTGGTAGAAACCTAGAAAGGTCAAGAGAAAGACCTAGAAGGAGTCCTAAAGGGTTAGGAATTAGTAACCAGAGACCTCCCTATCAAATTGGTATTAGAGCTTGACAAGGTTTGGGCTAAAAGTATATGTAGAAATCACTAGGTGAGTCAACCATGGCGACAAATGCAGAGTTGGCTAGGGAAGTAATAGAGCATAAAGAAGAGAATAGGATTCTTAGGGAAGAACTGGAAGCTCTTAGAGATACACTAGGAGAGGTGGAAGAAAAGACCGAATTGGTAAGGGGTAAGTGCAGGATCATGGTATGCCAAACTAGGCCCTTAAGTGGCAATAAAAATTTAGAAAATCGGGTTTAGGAAAGTTGACATAAAAATTTGAACAAGATATAAATATTATATCAAAAATATGTAAGAAAAGAATATGTACAAAATTGAATTTAGTTTCTAAGATACTAGGCCTCTTTTGAAAAATAATTATTCTATATGTTGAAATTTTCAAATTTTAATGTAGTAGTACGAAAATTTCAAGAAAAAAATACGAAGTTGGTGTATGTCTGACCACCTTAAAAGAAATCAAATGATAATTTTTTTTTACAAGATTCTAGATATAAGTAGTAGACTAATGTCCAAATGTGACACATACTGTTTTGTAATTTTTTTCCAAGTAAATAATTAATTATGATTTTTCTTCTACAACTTTTCCAAAATACAAAAAATCTCATGTCTGACCATGTCAACTTAGTCTAAAATTTATCAAATTGAAAACTTTTTTTATTTTTCTTGTACTAGGAAAATCATAGAATGTAACACATGTTTCAGAATTAAAAAATGTTATACGGTTTGAAAGTTATAGCTATTTTTCAATAAGTCTATCAATCAAGGCTAGAAATATAACAAGTAGGTGCATGTATGACCACATTAAACAAAATCAAACGATAATATTTTTTTAGAAGATTCTAGATAAAAGTAGTAGACTCATGTTCGGATGTGATGTAAATTTTTTTATATTTTTTTCCAAGTAAATAATTAATTATGATTTTTCTACTAAACATTTTCCTGAATATAAAAACTCTCATGTTTGACCACCTTAACTTAGTCTAAACTTCATCAAATTGAAAGAATTGTTTATTATTATTGTATTAAGTGAAGCATAGAATGTGATGTATATTTCAAATTTAAAAAATGTTATACTATTTAAAAGTTATAGTTGTTTTTCAAAGAGTCTATCAATTAGGACTTCTTTTTCACATCGCCACTTTTTGGCATACCATGATCCTGCACATACCCTAAGTGAGAAATTGAAAGAAGATGGAGACAAGGGTAAGGCAATAGATGATGATGATGAAGTCCTTGAACCTGATCCACCTATGCAAGAAGAGTCATTTCTCAAAGACATAAAATTCATTGGAGGCAAATCTCTTGAAGGTGAACCTTTTTTTAGTGGAAATATGGACCCTGAGATGGTGATGGAATGGATAGAGGGGATGGAGAACCATTTTGAGTGTGAAGGAGTTAGTCAGGATGAAAAGGTGAAGGTGGCCAAATCTAGGATGTGGGGCCCAACATTAACTTGGTGGAAATTATTTCAAATTGAAAGGGAAAATATAGAAAAGAATCCAATAGCTACTTGGAAGGCTATGCTAACCAAAATCAAGGAGAACTACTTTCTAGAAGACTTTGAAATCCAATTGCATAAGAAGAGGAAAAATCTTAGTCAAAGGGAATTGGATGCTGCAGCCTATATCAAAGAATTCCAAAAGCTATGTTTGAGAGCCAAGATTCAAGAAGAAGAAAGTGTCAAGGAAGCTTGATATTTGAATGGACTTAGGTGGAGCATCCAAGAGGAGATCATCTTATTAAGTCCTAGTATTGTTCATAGATGCTATTAGTTGGCCATGAAGTGGAAGGGAAAGGTAAAAATAAGCAAGAAACTAGTTCAAGAGGTAGAAGAAGAGGAAGAGACTCAAGAGGGGGTCATAGAGGCAGTTATAATGGTAGAGGTAATGAATCAAAGAATCAAGGTCAAGCCAAGATGACTGAACAATATAGTGAGTCAAGTAGAAAAGGTAATTTCAGTAGGGGAAGAGGGTTCAATAGTCATGGAAGAGGAATATTTTGAGGTTTGGGTAGAGGTTCTCACTTTTAAAGCATGAAATGCTATGATTGTGGTCAATTGGGCCACCTGACTTATAGATGTCCTGATAAAGAATAAAATTCACAAGGAGAGAAGAAGATAGCTTATTCTCAAGAGGAAGTTGGAAGATTTAAAGCTCTAGAAGTGAATCTTGATTAAGAAAATGGAGAAAATCTAATGTTTAGAAGAGTCTTGCACAAGGAACCAATAAAGGAGGAACCCAAACAGAGAAGGGAACTATCTAGGATCAAATACAAGATCCTTGGAAAGGTGTGTAAAATCATTATAGACTTAAGCTCTATAGATAACATTATCTTAGAGCAGGTAGTCCAAAAAGTTAAACTCACTAGGATACCTCATACTCACCCCTACAAAGTTACTTGAATGAATAAAGGGCAGAAAGTTCTAGTGAATGAACAAGTGTGGGTTGAATTTGTCATAGGAGAATATCAAGACAATATGCTTTGTGATATCTTGCAAAGGGATGTTTTCCATCTATTGTTAGGAAGACCATGGAAATATGACTGAGATGTAGTACTCTATCATGGGAAGAAAAATTTGTATACCTTCAAGAAGAATGGGGTCACCTATAAGATACAGTCACTTGTTGAAGAAGGAGAAACAAACTCAGGGGACTCCAATGTAATTATCATGAGTGGAAAATAGTTATTGTATGAACTTAAAGAGGAAGGAGTTGGAGTGGCCATTGTTGTCAAACCTAAAGAAGAAGGTTAACCTTAGCAAGCACTTGTACTTGTGGAAGTGAAGCATTTGTTAGAATAGTTCAAGGACATCATTAGTGATGGAACACTAACCAGTTTACCTCCTGAAAGAGAAATTAGTCACCAAATAGATTACATACCAGGGGCATCGTTTCCTAACAAAGCAGCCTACAAGATGACACCAGACCAAAACAAGGAGATAGCAAGACAAGTTCAAGAGTTACTTGATCAAGGGTTAATTAGAAAGAGCATAAGTCCATGTGTTGTTCTAGTGGTCTTGGCACCCAAGAAAGGGGGTAAGTGGATATTATGTGTTGATTCTAGGACAATAAATAGGATAAAAATTAGGTATAGATTCCCTATACCTGCAATAGAATATCTAATAGATTGTCTTAGAGGGTCTAGGTACTTCACTAAGATTGATCTTAAGAGTGGGTACCCAAAAATTAGGATGAAAGAGGGGGATGAATGGAATTCCACTTTTAAAACTATAGAGGGTCCTTATGAATGGTTAGTTATGCCCTTTGGGCTTACAAATACACCTAGTACATTTATGAGACTAATGAATGAATTATTAAAGGATTACATAGGCAGGTTTATGGTGGTATACTTAGAGGAAATCCTCATCTTTAGCAAGACAAAAGAACACATGAAAGATATAAAATTTGTATTAAAAAGGTTGCATGAAGAGAAGATAGCCATTAACCTAGAAAAGAATGAGATCTTGAATCAAGAACTAGTTTACCTAGGCTTTGTAGTCTCCCAATGTGACTTAAAAATGGATCCAAGTAAGGTAGAAGCTATCCTTAATCAGCCCACTCCCAAAATAGGGACTAATGTAAGGAGTTTTCATGTGTTGGCTTAGTTTTATAGGAAGTTTATTAGAGGATTTAGTGAGATATGTGCACCTCTACTAGATACCATCAAAGGTGGATTCAAAACCAAGTTCATTTGGAAAAGGGAGGATAATGAAGGATTCAAGAAGATGAAACAAAAGGTGGCTACACAACCAATCCTAGTATTTCCAAGTTTTGATAAGTTGTTTATTGTGGAATGTGATGCAAGTAACATAGCTGTGGGAGCAGTGCTTAACCAAGAAGGGTGACCTATGGCATTTTTTAGTGAAAGGTTGAATAAATCTAAATCAAGGTATTCATCTTATGACTTAGAAATTTATGCATTGATTCAAGCCCTTAGGAAGTGGATGCACTATCTTTTTCCCAAGGAGTTCATATTCAACATTGATAATCAAGCTTTAAGCTACATAAACACCTAAGATAAGTTAAGTCATAGGAACATTAAGTGGATGGAATTTTTCCAAGCCTATACTTTCACTATCAAACATAAGAAGGTCCTAAACAGTAAAGTTGTAGATGCACTTAGTCGGAGGTTTCTCAATGTTCAAGAAATTCAGCTACAAAGTATTGGTAGAGAAGGGTTTAAATATCTCTATGAGGGTGATGAAGACTTTTCAGAGGCATACAAGGTATGTTTTAACTTTAAGAATCACTTTCATGGTAAATTTTTTGACTATACTTTAAAAAATGGTTTATTGTTTAAGGGTAATCAACTATGTGTACCCAAGGGGTCAATAAAGGAAAATTGCATACAAGAGAAGCATAATGGTAGCCTTAGGGGGTAGTTTGGCTTGAACAAGACATGAGACCCAGTGAAAAGATTCTATTATTGGCAAAAGATGCCAAGGGATGTAAGGAAGTATGTGGAGAAATGTTTAGTTTTAAAAAATACCATAGAGGCTCTTCTCTCACATGGTGGAAGTTCATTCAAATAGAGAGGGAGAAATAAGGCAAAAAACTCATAACTACATGGAAAGGAATGGTGGCCAAAGTTAAAGAAGATTACATGCTAGAGGATTATGAAATCCAATTTCATAAAAGAAAGAAAATTCTAAGGGAGAAAGACAATGATGTTAACACCTATACTGAAGAATTCCAAAAACTATGTCTAAGCTCTAAGATGGTAGAAGAAGAGAGAATCAAAGTTGTTGTGTATCTCAAGGGATTGAAGTGGTCTATCCAAGAGGAGATGAATCTCCTAACTCCCAAGATAGTACATCAATGCTACCAATTGGCAATAAAGATAGAAGAGAAAAGTAAGAGGAGACAAGACTCTAGTTCAAGAAATAGAAGTAGAGGAAGAGATCAAAGGGGTCATAGAGGTGGTCACCAAGGTAGAGGGACTGATCAGAGAATTCAAGGAGAGTCCAAGATTGTAGAGAAAAGTGGTGAAACTAGTTCTAGAGGGAACTATGGAAGAGGTAGAGGTAATCAAGGAGGCTCTAATAGAGGGAGAGGTGCAGGAAGGAGTAATTCCTAATTTTCTAGTATGAAGTTTTACAATTGTGGGAAAATGGGACATAGAGACTATAGGTGTTTGGAAAAGGCATCTTCCTTTAATGTAGAGAAGAGAGTTGTTAGAAGTATGAAAAAATGAAAATGAGTTAAGGAAAGAACCCAAGAAAGTGTAATGCAAGAAGGTATTTTACCATAACTACCAAAAGTGAGACATAACTTTAAGATCAATCACCATAACCATGAGAATTATCCAAGGATCCAAAAAATGAGCTAAGAGATTTTGGAAGGGGAAAGAAAAGAAAACCCCTTGTGACATTATGAATGAGGCCATAGCCTAAACTAAGAGTGACAAAGAGAGAGAGAGTGAGTTGCTCACTTACAATAACTTCATCATGAGAAATGAGAGAGAAGAGTTAGAATGTAACTCCAAAGTCTATGAATTCCACCATTCATAAGTGTGTGGGAAAAGTGTCCATATCCTCTTAAGGAGGAATAGACTACTTTCCTTATTAAAGGAATTACAAAAAAGAATTGTCCTCCCACTTGGACTAGAGGAAAAAATTACATGAAGGATACCTTGGTTTATCCTTATTTAAATAATACAACCAAGGAAAGATTATAAATTATAACACCCCTCTTTAATCTTTACTTGGGGGTTTTACAACAAGGGGTATTAAACCCAAAATTTAGAACAATCTGTAGCTTGATCTTCAATATAAGGAAAAAGGTATTGTCTTCAAGTGTGCAAGTAGCCATTTGTATGTTGAAGATGTATCTTTTTTAGAGCCAAGATAAGTGGATGGGTCCTTTAAATGTATTCAAGTGGAAATATAACCACATCTTCAAGTAGTGTTGTGATTCATAGCATTTGTGTAAAGGAAATGATGTCTTGAATTTTCCTTGATGGATCACCTAAAATATATAACATAGAAAAACCACAAGTAGATTTCCCATAGTTGGGATCTACCCTTGATACAAATCAGTACACTTTTGAAAATAAACTTATAATATGTATCATAAAAATAATTCAACTTTAGAGAATCATTGAGGACTTTTAGAATGAGATTAATCATGAGCAATCATAAAAAAATAACAAAGTAGCTTAACATGATATCAAGATAAATCAAATGCTCAAAGTGAGTTATAATAATCATTATCAATGCTCTCATAAAATAAACATACTAATGCATAAATGACCACAGACAAGGCCAACTAATGATTCTTGCATCAACATTGCATCAATCACATGGATATAGACAGTCTACTAATGAGTCATCTTAGTGCAAGTGAATGGGTCATGACTCCATCACCTACATGACCCATGATCTAAGTAATGAAGAATGCAATGCATTATTTCAATAGTGGAATTTACATAGAAATATGAGAGAGACAAACATAAATTAGTAGAACATGAGACCCAAATAATAAACCAACCTAAGACCTAATTTTCCAAACATGTCTACACACAATTATGATAATCAATGAACCATAAGAGGATATGAATCTAAACTAACATTAAAAAAACTAATATTGACATGTACTAAAAATAATCTAAACTAAGGATTGTGAGTGTGAAAAAATATATTGCCTTCCAAATATAAGAGATACCCAACAAAATTTAGGAGATATTTCAAGAGCACCATCCTCACCACGAGGAAAAAAAACCAATGGAACAAGTTGGTAAACATCAACTGAAGTAAGTGCATCCCAATATAACTTACAAATAGAACAATTTGAAAATCATCAACTGAAGTAAGTACATCCTAGTGCCACTTACAAATGTAACAATTAAGTGCATCCTAGTGCAACTTATAAATGGAACAAGTAAGTGCACCCAAGAGAAACTTACAAATGGAACAATTAAGTGCATCCCAGTGCAACTTATAAATGGAACAAGTAAGTGTATCCCAGTGCCACTTACAAATGGAACAATTAAGTGCATCCCGGTGTAACTTATAATTGGAACAAGTAAGTGCATCCCAGTGCAACTTACAAATGGAACAATTAAGTGCATCTCAGTGCAACTTATAAATGGAATAATGGATCAAATGGAACTTATAAAAGATGCAACTAAGTGCATAACAATAGATCATATAAAATCTGAAGGCAAGTAATGCTCAATAATTAGCCTCTAGAAGGCAATGTTTGTAGATATCTCACAATACTTGAACAAATTAAAATTTAACAATATCAATGACATTGGTGAATTGGATCAAATATATTTTCCTTTTAAAAAAAAATCAATGGTATCATATTTTCCCCACACACAAAAGTGATCCTCTGAGTGTAATATAAAAAAAACTTTACTTAATATATGGATATTGGCAAAAGGAAATAAACATAGCTTTGTACAAGAAACTTGAATAAATATTCTAATAAGGAAATATATAATAACTTGCTGGTAAAAAGGTTTGAAGAAGGGTTAATATAAAAATTTAAACTTTCATAGAAAATGTTGACATGATGTCATATTAGACTATAAGATTTGTTTGTGTATAAAAATCTAAAATAAGCCCCTTCTATATAATTATACAATTTGAATTAGTCTTGAAAAAAAATAAACCTTTGTATTTAAATACTCTTAATAACAAATACATAATACTCTTTATTGTGAATGTTAATTTTTTTTTTTAAATACTCTTAATAAAAATAATTTATTAATAACAAATAAATAATTAATTATAAGAAGTTAAATCTTTATAATAAAAAAATTGAAAATAAAAAAATTTATTTGAAATTTAAAGGAAATATATGAAAATTCTATCTCTTTTAATAAAAAATAATAATATACAAACTTTCAAGATTTTGATTTAAAAGTTAAATTTCAAAAATAATGATTATTTCAGGACAAGAGAAAGAAAACTTTTCATATTACTCTAGGAAGCCACGTGTGTATATTAAAAGACTAAGTGTTAAGGTGAAATTTGAATAAGCAGTATATGATGTAAATGATGAACTACAACTGATTTGGAACCTAATTGAAGAATCTGTGATTTAAGATCATTGAGGAGTTACTGATTAGATATGGAATATGATTAAATCAATATTATGTTTTCATTGATGTCAACTAGTTTTGACAGCACTTATCTTGTAAGTTACTATAGCGATACATCTAAAGAAAGGTGAAAGAGATGAAGAACAGAAACATCTACATGAGGAAGATGTATATGTCAGATGAGGATAAAGAATACATTGAGTAACTTGTTGATGAGTCTATGACCTTATGATATTGACTTATTATGATTCATTCATCTATGATGAAGAATAGAGCTAAAAGACACAAAGCATTGTTGTCGGTAAATAAAACATTTCAGTATACACCGACGGAGCATAGTGTATACTGAGCAAAGTGTTAGTTGAGCTTGTGTTCACTGACACATTTATTTGTTAACCGAGAAGAACAGAAAGGAATTAAATGATCAGTTTAGCCAATAAGATTGATGAGTTGGAAAGTGTATGAAATCTAGGTAACGGATAAAGTTTGTTATGAAGATCGATGACTAACATAGTTAAAGGAAGATCTAATGGAGTAGATTGAAACATGTTAATGACACATCAGTCAAGGAAGCTTAAAGTGGAAAACCCAATTAAAATGATTAAGTAGCAAAATTTGATGGAGGAGAAGAAAATGTTTTACATGTCTATATAAGAGACTGATAATTTCATAATGTAAGATCGTCGAAAGAAGAAGAAACTGTAGAATTATTGCGTGAACAAAATTCATGCATTCTGATCATACTGGTTAGTAAGAATCGAGCTGCAAAACAATTATTGAGCTACAAAGAGTAATTAGCGATGGACAGTAAGTTGATACATTGTTGAATCTGAAGTGTACATTGATTAGAAGGATTTGTATGAGAAAAATATTGATCTATAATCTACAATTGAAGTTTTATTAAGGTAGATCATCTACTGTTACATATTTAACCATTGTACACAGTCAAATCTCTTAACCGAGTGGACTATAAAGTCTTATTATGTATCATTCATAGAATGAACATTGTTATCATGTCAACCCCATAGTGAATGCTGGTTGGGCGATAATAGTAGGTCTAGAATCCTCTAACAAGGTCACACCTAACAGTGTATCTGTAACCTTTAATAGGGTTGGGTCTTCACTGACCTCACTTTAGAAGAGTGAATACTTTTGGGTTGTCGGTCCGAGGTGGTTTCTCCCTTCACAGGGTTTCCACGTTCAATCTCTTGTGTTATGTGTTGATTGTGATATTTGTTTGTTATCATACTTTGCATATTACATGTTAAAGTTGATCGGTAACTGCTATGAAGTATATAATGATAATCGATAAAAGCACAGACAAAGAAAGTATTTTATGTTACCAAGTAGGAGAAGTTGGAGTATTTATTTTGAATTATACATTTTGATTTGGGACAGTGATTAACTGATTCACGCCCCCTCTTAGTTATTCTAACAATTGGTATCAGAGCTATGGTTGCTTAGAGTAGAGTTTTAAGGACTTCAACACAAAGGTCTCAAGATGTATAAGAGGGAAGTGCCAAGACTAAACAAAGAGAACTTCATAGTATGGAAAAGTTGGATGAAGCTACACATATCTAGAATTGGGAATTATGCACTAGAACTGATGATGAATGGCTATATACAACTGACCACTGGTCCCTTAACTCTTGATCAACTGAAGGACAGGCATGAACATAATATTACTATGATGGAACCTGTTGCTGCCTATATTGATGCTGAATTTGAAGACATCAAGGGTTGTGATACTACTAAGAAGATGTGGGACAAGCTAAATCTAATATATAGTGGAGATTTGAATGTTAAGAGAGCCTGAGCTGAAAGTCTAAGAGGCAGATTCAATGATATGAAGATGAAGGAAGGTGAGAACATTGTGCAATACTCAAATAGATTGAAAGAGGTAGTACATGCTATTAGAGCATTTGATGGAGTTATTAATGATGAAACAGTGATAAGTAAGATTCTCAAAACTTTGCTACCAGGTTATGCAATCAGGATCTCTGTAATTCATGAAACAAGGGCTACATCAAACCTTACTCTTGACACAATGATTGGTAAGCTTACAAACTTTGAATTGAATAACTTTAATAATAGTGTCATTCCTTCTATGGAATCCACTTTCATGTCTTCTTTGAAGATTAGTATGTCTAGCAGGAAAAATAAGAATGATGATAGTGATAGCAATACCGATGATGAGCTTGATGAGCTTGAAGCTCTTATGGCTAGAAGATTACCCAAAGGAAAAGGAAGATATAGAGGTAAGCTACCTTTGGCATGCTTTAATTGTAAAGAGGCTGGCCACATCATTGCTAGATGTCCACATAAAAAAGATGATGATAGATCCAAAGACCGATCAAAAGGAAGCTATGGGAGAAGAGTCAATAGAGGCTACTAACACAACAACAGAGATAACTGAGATAGTTATGACAAAGGGAAAAATGTATGTTACATAGCTGAAGATATTGAATCTAAATCTGATTCTGATGATGACATGGAAGTTGTATTTGTTTCTATGAAAGATGACTCAGAGGAAGAATAAAAACATGAAGAGATAGCATTGATCTCTAGAGTACATAGAAATGATACATGGATCATAAACAGTGGCTGTACACATCATATGACCGGTGATGTAGACAAATTTGATCAACTTGTTGAATACAATGGAGGATCTATGAGAATGGGTAATGATGCACCCTGTATGGTAAGAGGTAAAAGTTCACTGATGATTAATGATAGAATTAAATGTGAAAATGCATATTGGGTAGATGGACTAAACTATAATCTGTTAAGTGTGGCACAACTGAACAATTCAGGCCACTGACTTGCTTTTGAGAGAAAAAAGGTGAAGATTTATGATGATGGAGGAAGACATGTCAAAACTGGTACACAATCTAGAGGTAACTTATTTTATCTTGATATTGATCAGTCTTCTTGTTTGTTGATGAAGGATGAAGATGAATGGTTGTGGCACAAAAGGTTGTGCCATGTTAACTTTGACAACATGATCAAGATTAGCAAAAAGAGAAGAGTTAGAGGTTTGCCTAACTTGTCAAAACCTAATCATGCTATGTGCCATGAATGTCAGAAAGGTAAGATGACTAAGTCTAGTTTCAAAAGTAAAGACTACTCAACAAAGAAGATACTTGAGTTGGTTCATACTAACCTATGTAGTCCTATGAGAACTTAGAGTTGTTATGGTGATAGATACTTTATTCCTTTAGTTGATGACTATATCAGACTGATGACTATTATGTTCTTGAAAGACAAATCTAAAGCTTTTAAAATGTTCAAATGGTATAAAGCTAAGGTATACAAAGAGATTGGTAAAGAAAGTAAATGCTTAAGATCTGATAGAGGAGGTGAATTTATCTTTGATGAATTTACTAGTTTCTGTAATGAGCATGGTACTAAGAGACAAGTCTTTGGACTGAGGACACCTTAGCAAAATGGCATTACTGAAAGAAGGAATAGGTCAATAATTGACTATGCTAGAACATTGATGATAGAGAAGAATGTTGCTTAGACATATTGGAGAGAAGCTGTTAGCACAGCTTTATATGTTCTTAACCGAGTACAACTAAAGAAGGACACCAATTAGACACCTTATGAATTATAGTTTGGACACAAATCTACTGTAAGTTATTTTAGGATTTTTTGAAGTAAATGCTTTATTCTGAAAGATGAGAGAAATGGAAAATTTGATTCAAAAGGAGATGAAGGGATATTCTTAGGATATTCTACTAAAAGTAAAGCCTATAAATGTCTGAATAAGGTTACAAATCAGATAATTGAAAGTACTAATGTTCATGTGGATGAGTTTGACAAAAAGAACATAGAGGATAGTAGAAAGGAACCAGAAGACTACAGTAGATTCACTTACATTGAACAACCGGATTATCTACTGAAGTCACAACCTGTTATAACCAGTCAGCAGGAAAACAATGCAGAACAACAAGAAGAACAAACCGACGAACAATATGGAGCTACCGAGCAAGCAAATGAACCTGAATAGGATGAACAAGAAAGAAGAGACTGAGTACTGGCTAGATTTTTCAAGAGACATCATCTTGAGACACAAATTATTGGAGACAAACAAGCTAGAGTGCAAACTAGGACCAAAGCAAGACAAGGTACATGTCTAGTTTGTGAATTTGAACCAAAAAATGTGAAAGTTACATTAGAGGATGATGAATGGGTTAATGAAATGAAAGAGGAAATAGAGAAAATAGAAAAGAACAAAACCTTGAGCTTATTACCCTAACCAAAGGACAAGAATTTTATCAGTACTAAATGGATATTCAGGAACAAGCTGAATGAAAATGGTGAAGTTACAAGAAATAAAGATAGATTGGTATGGAAGGGATATGCACAGGAAGAGGGCATTGACTATGGTGAAACATTTGCACCTATTGCTAGACTAGAAGGAGTTAGAATGCTACTTGCATATGCTGCACACAATAAATTCAAAGTCTATCAAATGGATGTGAAGTCAGCATTTCTGAATGGTATACTTGAAGAAGAGGTCTACATAGAACAACCTGAAGGGTTTGTTGATCCAGAAAATAGAGACATGGTATGTAGATTACACAAAGTTTTATATGGTTTGAAGCAAGCACTAAGAGCCTGGTATGAAAGGTGATACTGATGATACTATTCTCATTGCTGAGATATTTGTGGATGATATTATCTTTGGAGGACAAGATCACATATGTAAAGCCTTTGTTGATGAATTGCAAAAGGATTTTGAAATATCTATGTTCAAAGAGATTAAGTTCTTTCTAGGACTACAAGTGATTCAGTAAAGTGATGGGATATTCATCACACAATCTAAATACATAAAGGAAGTATTGAAGACATTTGGCATGGAAGATGCTAAACCTGTGGGAACACCGATGGCTACTAGATGTAAGCTAACAAAGGAGGATGAAACTATAGAGGTAAATTAGACACTTTACCAGATCCATGATTGGTAAGCTAATGTATGTACTTCATAGTAGACCAGATATAGCACATGTTGTGGGAATTGTTGCTAGATTTTCTACTAACCCTAGAGAATCACACATGATTGCTACTAAAAGAATCTTAAGATACCTAAAAAAGATAGAGGATTATGGAATTTGGTATCCTAAGGAAGGCAAGTTTGAGCTTAAGGTATACACCAATGCTGATTGGGCTGGAAATGTAGATGATAGAAAAAGCACCACCAGAGGAGTATTTTTCTTTGGTGAAAGACCGGTAACCTGGACTAGTAAAAAGAAGGCTTGTATTTCTCAGTCTACAGCTGAAGTAGAGTATGTTGATGTTGCTACAAACTGATCAAATATTGCATACATCAAGCAAGTGTTGGAAGGAATGAATGAGCTAATCACTGACCCGATGATTATATATTGTGACAACACTAGTGCCATTAATATTTCAAAGAATCTAGTGATGCACTCTAAGACAAAGCATATATCTATTAAGTATCACTACTTAAGAGAGCAAGTAGAGGAGAAGCAAGTGAAGTTATAATTTGTTACATCTAAAGAACAAATTGCAGATATCTTTACAAAGCCTCTACCAAAGGACACATTTGAATACTTGAGGACTAGACTTGGGGTTCATCCCTTGTCTACTGGTCACTAAGGTGATCCGGATGTTACATCAGCCTAATCCTATTAGAAGATCATTCATGTTGATGTAGCATAGTTCACACTTTGGATCATGTTCAAGGTTGTGATTAAGTTTGGAAAATTGAAACAAATTGGGATATCAGTATACTGAGGTACAAAGAATGTAATGGACAAAAAAGAGTTAATTATCTACTAAAGAGCTATTTGTTTATTTGTTTCTTTGGCATTGTTGTCACAGGGAGAGATAAATAATATGAATAGAAAGATAAACAACATCAATGAGAACTATCTAAGGGAGAGATAATCTGAAAGGAATAGAGCATTGAAGATCAATTACTGAGAATAGAAATAGGAACATGAGAACTGAAAAGAGTATATCTGATGATTGGCATTATATCATTACAAATGTTGAGTAACATAGTGATTAAACATATTAAGTCTATTCAACTTACAACATTTGTTCACAGAGTTGTAGAATATATGTTTGGTATGTGTATGGTACATTTCATATTACTCGAGTTGCCATCAATGCCAAAGGGAGAGATTGATGAACTACAACTGATTTGGAACCTAATTGAAGAATCTATGATTTAAGATCATTGAGGAGTTGTTATAAGTAGTAGTTTCCCTTGCACCAAAAGATTGACTTGTTAATGTTCGATACAACCACTAGACTTATACAAGACACATGAGGCTGTTAAACCATGTCATGAATCTCGAGGGGAGCACTGACCATTTTTCCAATAATCTCACCCTCAATGTTACTCGAGGGGATTTGAACCTGTGACCAAGCTCTGATACCACTTGTTATAAGTAGTAGTTGCCCTTGCACCAAAAGATTATAAACCATGTCACGAATCCTGAGGGGAGCGCTGACCATTTTTCCAATAGGAGTTTCTGATTAGATATGGAATATGATTAAATTAGTATTATGTTGTCATTGATGTCAACTAGTTTTGACAGCACTTATCTTGTAAGTTACTATACCAATACATCTAAAGAAAGGTGAAATAGATGAAGAATAGAAATATCTATATGAGGAAGATGTATATGTCAGATGAGGATAAGGAATACATTGAGTAACTTGTTAATGAGTCTATGACCTTATGATATTGACTTTATTATGATTCATTCATCTATGATGAAGAATAGAGCTGAAAGACACAAAGCAGTGTTGTCAATAAATAAAGCATTTCAGTATACACCGATGGAGCATAGTGTATACTAAGCATAGTTTTAACCAAGCTTGTGTTCATCGACACATTTCTTTGTTAACTGAGCATAATAGAAAGGAATTAAATGATTAGTTTAGCCGATAAGATTGATGAGCAGGAAAGTGTATGAAATCTAGGTAACGGATAAAGTTTGTTATGGAGATTGATGGCTAACATAATTAAAGGAAGATCTAATGGAGTAGATTGAAATGTGTTATTGACACATCAGTCAAGGAAGCTTAAAGTGACAAAATTAATGAAGATGATTAAGCGGCAAAATTTGATGGAGGAGAAGAAAATGTTTTACATGTCTATATAAGAGACTAATAATTTCATAATGTAAGATTGCTAGAAGAAGAAGAAACTACAGAATTATCGCGTGAACAAACTTCATGCATTCTAATCATACTGGTTAGTAAGAACTGAGCTATAGAACAATTACCGAGCTACAAAGAGTAATTATCGACGGATAGTAAGTTGATACATTATTGAATCTGAAGTGTAACATTGATTAGAAGGATTTGTATGAGCAAAATATTGATCTGTAATCTACAATTGAAGTTGTGTTAAGGAAGATCATCTACTGTTACATATTTAACCATTGTACACAATCAAATCTCTTAATCGAGTGGACTATAAAGTCTTATTATGTATCATTCATAAAATGAACATTGTTATCCTGTCAACCCCATAGTGAATGCTGGTTGGATGATAATGGTTGGTCTAAAATCCTCTAACAAGGTCACACCTAACAGTGTGTTTGTAACCTTTAACAGGGTTGGGTCTTCACCAACCCCACTTTAGAAGAGTGAATATTTTTGGGTTGCCAGTCCTAGGTGGTTTTTCCCTTCACAGGGTTTCCATGTTAAATCTCTTATGTTATGTGTTGATTGTGATATTTGTTTGTTATCATACTTTGCATATTACATGTTAGATTTGATCGGTAACTGCTATAAGTTATAGACTAATAATTGGTAAAAACACAGACAGAGAAAGTATTTTATGTTTACCGAGTAGCAGAAGTTGGAGTATTTATTTTGAATTATACATTTTGATTTGGGATAGTGATTAACTGATTCACCCCCCCTCTCAGTTATTCTAACAGTAAATGAGGAAACTTAAATTAAAACTTGTATAAGAAGAGTGTAAAAGATAAGAGGCAAATAAAGTTAAAGCTTGAAGTAATGCAAATTTATAAAAATGCAACTTGGCTGATTGTTATAATAAATGAGTAAAAATGTTATTTATAGCCAAGTGAAATAATGATGCCTTGTAAGAGAATTTGAATGATTTGAATTTTTCAAAACTGATTGGATCTGATAGTCCACTCTCCTCACTGAAGAAAATGGAAATCAAAATTCACTACCAAATTTCTTCTCTATTGACAACAAACAATGATAATAAGGGGACTAAAAGATAAAACTAAACTAGGGGACGACCAAGACGTTACACAGAAGATGCGCAGGGAAAAACCTTAAAAATATAAAAATATATCAAATGTGATACAAAACAATTATTTGAAAAAGAGTTAAACTATATTTAAAAAACAACTATAAACTTATTATATATATATATATATATATATATATACATATATATATATATATATATATACATATATATATATATATATATATGTATATATATATATATATATATATATGTATAGATATATATATATATATATATACATATATATATATATATATATATGTATATATATATATGTATATATATGTATATATATATATATATATATATATATATATATATATATATATATGTATATATATATATATATATATATATATATGTATATATATATATATATATATATATATATATGTATATATATATATATATATATATATATATATATATATATATATATATATATATATATATATATAATTTAAAAAAGAGCCGCAGTTATTAAAGAATGTTCGAACTATTTAAAAGGAATATAAATGAGTTAACAGTTAGAGACGTTATTATCTACACAATAGAACTTGACAAATTTTTTAAATGGATTGAATCATTAGCTGCATTATTATACTAAGATACACGTATGAAACATTTGAGTGAACTGACACATAAGCTGTGAAGAGAAGTTAAAAGAGAAGAAACATTATAAGTGGGAGGGAGATCCGGTGATAGATATCGGCTTGTAGTGGCAACTTGTATTTGGGATTAATCAAAGAATCAACAACTTTGGTATGCTTTGAACTATTCCATTGTTAGAAGAAATTTCAGGAAGAAAAAAATCAATTCAAAAATCATATTTTATGACTTTGTAAATACTTTTTTTGTTATATTTAAGGTTGAGAATAGCTTAGCAACTATTTGGAGGCAATACAAGAAAGAATGTGATCTGCATCATTTCAATTTTTATTTACAAACAAATCTTAATTCAATAAAATGATGAAGGCCTCTTGACTTGTCTCTCTTGAAAACTAACAAGAAAAGTTCATTAATTTCTGACTGGAGATATTGACTACGCAAGGAATAAAAAAATACTAAACAAAGGCCTACGAAATACAACCTCCATCAGGAAGAAGATGGAGCGTGGGCCACTCAATATTTGCCAAAAAAGAATATTACAAAACTAGAAATCCTCTTAAATCAGAAGAATATATATACAAAATGATGTAAATCAATCTGAACCAATGGTAAATGAATGAATCACAGACCCCACAAAAGAAAAACCACCATCCTTGTGCACAAAGAAGAAATAAATGTTGAAGAAGAAGACAAGGCTGTGCAAGGAGCTAGCTGCATATCTACTAGAGAGAAGTTGGGTATTGAATATCAAATAAGAGGACAAGATATGTGAGATGTTGCGTAAGGTAGCTAGGCAGCAAGTAGGGCTTCATGGATGAAGGGAGGGCTACAATTTGTTTATTAAAATCCATACAAGCCCAATCAAACCTTACACTCTCCAATGTATTAAAAAAAGAACAAAAAAGGCTCGAGATTAGATGAAATAAATTAAATTGAAAGATTAATGGTTCAAAATAGAAGAAGGCATAAATATAGAAAAAAAGGTATAATCAATGATAAATCATCATAGACAGACCAAATAAAGAGCTCAAAAGACAAATGGAAAGAAAAGTGTGCAGCCAAAAGAAGAATCTTATAAGAAATGAGCTTAATATGGGCAAAGTGTGAGGAGTGGGTAGCTGTGAAAGAAAATGGGAGATGGGACATGTGCAAATAACATGTGAAACTTGAGATTAGCTTGTTGTTAAACAACAGTTACATACATGCATGCATACATACATACATACATACATGTGTGTGTGTGTGTGTGTGTGTGAAGGAGAAGCTGCAAGGAAGTAAGGAAACAAAAACTAGAGGATATAAGGAAGATATAAACACCAGATTAAATGAATTTTAAACAGTAGTATATTATAAACAAGGCTATGAGGACAAAAATAGAAATAAGTATAAAATAAAGATAAATAAGGATGCTTTGATTGCCAACGTTGGTAGAGGAATGAAACACAACATAGAGGGATTACAACCCAGCACAAAGATCCATTCAGAAAACAACCAGCTAATTTAAATATGAAGGAATGAAATGTTTTTATTTTAAAGTTTGAATAATAGTTAACATATATATTTAAATCTGAAATGAAGATAAAAACTATAGGAAAACTGTTAGAAAGAATATTAAAATCTGAATGAGTAAGCTAGGAGTAAATGATATAAATGAAACCTATAAATTAAGGTTAGAGAAACCATGAAAAACATGAGATTAAAAGCCTTGCGGTCGCCTGACAGAGGGTGGGCTTAGATCTGAAAAAAAATTGAAATGAAGAAACTAAGCTAGGTTTGGAGGTGAACCATCCAAACCCAAAAAAAAATTCAAAATCTACTATCTGGCGGCAAGCCTTCCAAAGAGGGTTAGAAACTAAAAAAACTAAAATAACAAAAGAAACAAGAAAGAGATGCAACAAATGTTGGATCACCAAGGAGAGGCTTGCTTCTTCAAATGACACCTTCCTACAACACTCAAAACAAGGATTAAACTAGCTCTGATACCATGTTAGAAGTATGAAAAAATGAAAAAAAGTTAAGGAAAGAACCCAAGAAAGTGTAATGCAAGAAGGTATTTTACCATAACTACCAAAAGTGAGACATAACTTTAAGATCAATCAACATAACCATGAGAGTACTCCAAGGATCCAAACCATGAGCCAAGAGATTTTGAAAGGGGAAAGCAAAGAAAACCCCTTGTGACATTATGAATGAGGCCATAGCCTAAACTGAGAGAGAGAGAGAGAGAGAGAGAGAGAGAGACAGAGAGAGAGAGAGAGAGAGAGAGAGTTGCTCACTTACAGTAACTTCATCATGAGAAATGAGAGAGAGGAGCATCTGTTAAATAGACATGAGAGAGAGGAGTTAGAATGTAACTCCCAAGTCTATGAATGCCACCATTCATAAGTGTGTACGACAAGTGTCCATATCCTCTTAAGAAGGAATAAACTACTTTCCTTATTAAAGGAATTACAAAAAAGAGTTGTCCTCCCACTTGGACTAGAGGACAAAATTACATGAAGGATACCTTGCTTTATCCTTATTTAAATAATACAACCAAGGAAAGATTATAAATTCTAACAAGAGTAGCTTACACTCAAGAAGACACTTCAAGTGTTAAGTCACCATAGGTCAGTCACATAGAGTCAGAGATGCGAGAAAACCTTATGTTCAGGAGGGTCCTCATTAAAAAACCAGTGAAAGATGAGCCAAAGGAAAGAAGAGATCTATTTAGAGTAAGATGTAAAATCATGGGTAAAGTATGTAAAGTGATTGTAGATTTTGGCTCCATAGATAATATTATTGTAGAAGAAGTAGTCAAGAAGCTCAACCTCACCAAGGTGCCTCATAGAAACCCCTACAAAGTGACATGGTTGAAAAAAGGGAAAAGTGTCCTATTAAATGAACAAACATGGGTTGAATTCTCCATTGGAGGATATAAAGATAATTTTATATGTGATGTTTTACCCATGGATGCATGCCATCTTTTATTGGGCAGACCATGGCAATATGCTAGATAAGCCATATACGATGGGAGAGATAACATTGCTACCTTCAAGAAAGATGGAAGAACCTTCAAGATCTAGTCTTTAATGGATGATGATGAGGTGTAGAGAAAAACACCTAGTGTGTTGTTGATAAATGGAAAATAAGTTTTGCATGCACTCCAAGAAGGAGAGAGTGAAGGATATGCTATAGTTGTAAAGCCTAAGGGGAGAAGCCTAGTCAAGAACCTATACCAACAGAGATTCAAGAATTTCTTGGGAAGTATAAGGATATAGTGAGTGATGGAACACCAGAAACATTACATCCTAATAGGTCTATAAGTCATCAAATAGACTTTATACCAGGGGCCTCATTGCCAAATAAGGCATCCTACAAGCTCACACTAGAGCAGAACCAAGACGTAGCAAGGAAGGTGCAAGATTTACTAGATCAATGGCTCATAAAGAAGGGCATTAGTCCATGTGAAGTATTGATGGTCCTAACATACATGAAAGGTGGTAAGTGGAGACTTTTCACTACCTCAAGAGCTATTAATAGAATTACAATCAGATATAGGTTCCATATACCTATGATAGAGGATTTAATGGACTATCAAGGAGGAGCCCAATATTTCACCAAGTTAGACCTCAAAAGTGGATACCATCAAATTAGGATAAAGGATGTTGATGAGTGGAAGACAACTTTCAAAACCATTGAAGGGTTTTATGAGTGGCTTGTGATGCCATTTGGGCTTACTAATTCCCCTAGCACATTCATGATATTGATGAATGAAGTGCTAAAGGACTATACATACATATTTGTGGTGGTATATCTTGATGATATACTCATCTTCATAAAAACAAAGGAGGAAAACCTAACACATTTGGAGGTTGTGCTCAACAGACTCCATGAAGAATAGTTAGCCATTAACTTGGAGAAATATGATTTCCTCAAATAAGAACTAGTCTACTTAGGATTTATATTATCCAAGGGTCAACTGAAGATAGATCCAAGAAAGGTGGAAACCATTCTAAAATGGCCTACACCAACCATAGGGAAAGAGGTTAGGAGTTTTCATGGCATAGCCCAATTTTATAAGAAATTTATAATGAATTTTAGTGGCATATGTGCACAAGTGATAGATACCATTAAAGGTGGAGTGAAGACCAATTTAAAATGGACACAAGAAGCCAACAAGGAATTTTAAAATTTAAACCAATAAGTGGAAACCCAACATATCCTCCTACTACCAAGATTTCACAATTTGTTTACCTTGGAATGTGATGCAAGTGGGATAGTAGTTTGAGGAGTGTTAAGTCAAGAGGGTAGGACCATAGCCTTCTTTAGTGAGAAGCTCAATGAGGATAAAAAGAAATACTCATCCTATGACTTGGAGTTATATGCTCTAGTGCAATCACTTAGGAAGTGGAGGCATTGCCTCCTTCCTAAAGAGTTTGTGGTGTTCACAAACAATCAGGCCTTAAGCTACATCAACACACAAGAGAAGATAAGCAGTAAACATCTCAAATGGATGGAGTATCTATAGGCCTTCACCATCACTATCAAGCACAAGAAGGGACAGATGAATAAGGTGGTAGATACATTGAGTAGGATATTGTTGACAGTCAAAGAAGTTTAACTCCAAAGCATTGGAATTGATAGCTTCAAGGACCTTTACAAGGATGATGAAGACTTATCATAGGCTTATAAGGTATGCTCTAATTTTCAAAATTATTTCCATGGTTAGTTTGTTGAATACACCTTGCAGAGTGGGATATTGTTCAATGGGAATCAATTGTGTGTTCCCAAGTGATCAATGAGAGATAATCTAATATAAGAAAAGCACAATGGGAATCTTAGTGGCCATTTTGGCATCAAAAAAATAATGGAGTTAGTCCAAAGGTTTTACTATTGGCCTAAACTACCTAGGGATGTAAGGAGATATGTGGAGAAATGTGTCATATGTATGAAAGCCAAAGAAGGAGCCAACAATGTAGGACTATACCAGCCTTTTTCTATTCCAAATAGCCCATGGGAATGCATCGACATGGACTTCATAGTAGGGCTTCCTTAGACCAAGACAGGGTTGGATAGTATCTATGTGGTAGTAGATAGGTTTCGCAAGATGAGCCATTCCATCCCTTGCAATACAACCCATGATGCTAGCCACATAGCTCATCTCTTTTTGAAGGAGGTTGTGAGAATCTATGGACTTCCCCTTACCATTGTGTCAAATAGAGATGCAAAGTTTATGGGCCATTTTTTGAAGACCCTATGGAGAATATTGGGTACTAATTTGTCTTTTGGCTCATCTTACCATCCCCAAATAGATGATCAAATTGAAGTGATCAATAGGGTGCTAGGCAACTTTCTAGGCTACCTAACTAAAGAGTATAGTTAGACATGGGAAGTAGTCCTCCCTCAAGAAGAGTATGCTTACAATGACAGTGTGAACCAAACCACAGGTAAAAGCCATTTTGAGGTAGTCTATGGGATGCACCCAAGAGGAGTAAATGAACTCAGAGACTTAGGAGGCCTAGAATATAGAAGTGGATATTTAGAGGACTACTCCCAAACCATGAAAGAGGTCCAAGAAAAAGTCAAAAGGACCCTAGCAGAAGAAACTCAAAATTTGAAGGCAAAAGTGGATAATAAGATGAGGGATGTTCAATTTGTAGTAGGTGTCTATGTCATGGTACATCTAAAAAAGTCTAGGCCGTAGAAGGGAGTTCCTACCAAACTACAAATGAAGAGGGTAGTGTAATCACCTAAAATTGGGCTAATAGAACCTAAGGCCCTATTTTCCCTAAACCGGGATAAAATCCTAATTATGTTAATTTGATCCTTGATTATTGACATAATTCATTAAATTCAATAAAATCAATTAAATATCCTAATTCAAGCATTTATCATCAAAGCATCAAGGAAAATCAATTAAAATAGCTCTATGCCTAATTAATTAAATCAGTCCCATTAAATTCATGGCTAGAGTAATTAATTGAAAGAAATGAATTAAAACCTCTAAAATGGCATGTCACCTTAAAGGGGACAACAAACAAATCTCAAAACAATGAGAGGTAATCACATGGATCACTCACATGGATCAAGTTTGGAAGCATCTCAACCACTCATCATGGATGCATCCTAACTATTCAAAATCTCAAGAATCTATAAAAGGAGAATTTTCAAACCTCAAATGATATAGTTAATTTGAATTTTACATGCATGATTCTATTTTGATTTCCTAGCTAATTAGAAAACACATTTCAATTTGGTTAATAGTAAATCAATTCATGGCTTCTATAACTAATTTGGATGAATCTTGTCATTTTAGCTTCATTTTTACATGATAATCTTGAATCTCTCATCTTAGCATTGCATTGTCACTGTTTAGGATTAAATCTGAGAGCAATTTACAATCCTTTTCATACTTGTGCTAATTAGAGAGAAATAGGATGCCTTCAATTATTTATTTCCTTTGCTTATTTGATCTTTCTAACAATTGATATAATATCCTATTGAAGTGTTGTGTTTCAAATTTGTAGGTATATAATTCACACACACATTTATGGTGCCCACCTTGGGGCCAAGCCCCAGATTTCTACCATTTAAACTAAATTTTTGTCAGGTTCTTGACTGGAGGGAATCACATACAAGAAATCCAATTGCATCCAAGAATAACTGTCACACCCCACATTTCTTGGATCACATCCAGGATTTCCCAGATCACATCTAGTAAGGTATCACATCTATTTGAATTTAGGATCGCATATGGGAAATAGGATCGCATCTGGATAATTGTATCGCATTTGGAAAAGTGGATCGCATCTAGTTAAATTTGGAATTTCATCTAAGAATATTTGTTTGATTTCTCAATTTTCTAACCCCTAATTGATTGATCTGATGTTTTATGTGAATTTTAGCAACCTAATTGTGGTTTGCAGGATGAATAACAGAGACATAAATATGCAAAACTACTAATGATTATTTGTAGGTTGCCTTGGAAAGATCAACGAGACATTTTTCTTTAATTTATAGGAATTAATTACAATTTCATTTCATCTTGCAAATTGATCAGAAAAGTATGCTCTTTTCCCTTGAGGAAAACTAGAATCTCAAAAGTCAGTTTTCATTTTGAGGTTAAATTGGGGTAATTCAATATTAAGCTTGTATGATGTGTCTTGGATTTTCAATTTGAGTTAGGAGATTATGATCTTCTCCTTCATGGAGAATCAAAAATCCATACCTTAAGTTGTTTATCTACTTTCTTTTAATGCATTACCTTTAGAGGGCCTGCCAGTTGAGGGAAAAAGCTCCCAGGAATGACCCAAGTGGGGAAAACTCTTAAGCTGACTCTTCCACCCCACTATAAAATTTGATGCTTCCTTGAGGTGAAAACCTTGGAAGAGAAAATTTATCTTGTCTTGGGAGATTGATGATCGATCCCAATGACAAACTTGGATCTTGTGTAAAGCGGAGCCACTTGAATCTCACTTGCGAGAGTACACATTTTCAAGTTCCTATAGGGCTTATGGCCTAAATCCTACTTGTGGGACTATGGGAGATGGTTATGAATGGATGCCTTTATTAAACACCTTATGTTAGATGCTACCTAGATCACCCCCAAAAGGTTTTTATCACTTATGTGAGGCAAATAGTAATTGCCCCAAGACATTCACCATATCGAGCCCTCATTGATGTTACTACTTGGCTAATATGGGCTTCAATATCAATTATGTGTTATTGGACCTGCATATTTTGAGGAGTCTTTGAGTGTGCTCCTAAGTCAGTGAATAAGTGGTACTAATCTCTTCCTAGCATAGGGAAGGATAGATGTGCTTGATTAAAATGATTGCTTGATGTGTTTAAAGTACAAATTTAGATAAATCCCCCCAAATGAACAAACACAGAACATTTACAAACACCTACAAGTCATTGGAATCTGACAGAGATGACCTATTTCCCCAAAAATCACTGAAAATGACAATTGATAGACATCATAATCACATCATGTATACCATGTCGTATCTGGTATTTCCTGAATCGCATCTGGTAAACACACCATTTCCTAAGTCGCATCTAGTGACCACTGTATTTCTTGAATCACATACCATATTTCCTGGGTCACATCTAGGGGCCTAAAAGTTTGTCAGTTGCCTATAAAAGATCACATCTGGGATAGAGAGCATTTTCATGCCAGTCATAACCAAAAATTTGGCATTTTATATACCCATTTTGGGCAATAGTAAGATTCTATTGTCAAAATAGATCCATCTGATAGCTTGAGAGAGTCAATTTTGAGAAAGTCTTGTTATCCTACATGGTCCAACTGCATTTGTCCAAATTGTGGAGTCACATTATCCTAATCAGCTATAACCAAGTTCCCAACTCATTATCAAGGCATTCTAAGACCCTTTGATGCTGGAACTTTCAAAACAAACATAAAAACCTTACATTTTGGTTCCCAACTCATTATCAGGGCACTTTGACACCCTTTTGACGTTGGATCCATAAAAAAATTCAAACCCACTTTTGCATCCTTGGACTCACAATCAGACAGTTGCAGACATTCGGACCCATTTAAATACAAGATCACTCTAAAAATTTCTTAATCCAAGCTTTCATGGTTAACACAAGACACAAATCTTACCATTTTGAAAAGAATCCATTCTCGAAAGAAATACCATTGCTCACATTTGAAAAAGGGGAAACTTCAAGATTCAACCCCTTATTTGGAACTACACCTAGCATGACTTACAGAGTGATACTTGAACAAACAAACATGAATAACTAGGAAGATTTCCATTGGGAAGAAAGACATGATGAACAAGACAACCAAGATGAACAAGATAACCAAGTGAGAAATAACCAAGATGGAGCATGACACCATGAAGCACACTACAATTCTGATGAAGATGAAGACCCTACGAATCAAGAGTACCAAAGGGCTTTAAGAAGAAAATGATTTAACAAGATACTTGAGAGAACTTTGGAAGAAAACAAAGAGAAATACTTCCTAGAACTCACCTCTCAAGGTGTGAAATTACCAAAGGACTATGATGTGATCCAACTTAAGAAAAAATATCTTAGTCCTATGTCTATTCTAATAAGACAATTACTTTCCATGCAAGCAGAGATCCAAGAACTCAAGAAAGAGAAGGACAAATTGATGAAACAATACTCTTTGGAGCACATATGTCCTTTCCCTTTTGACAAGGGACTAAAGATGATTCCATTTCCTAAAAATGTCACAATTCCAAAATATGACAAGTATACTGGAAATTCCAACCCTCAAGGTCATGTGAGGGAATTCTGCACAACCAATATGGAGTTTACGCATGAAAAAACATACCTCATGAGGTTATTTCCATAGAGTGTAGGTGGACAAGCTATGGATTGATTCTCAAAATTACCTATAGGAATCAAGACATTTGATGAGCTAGTGTAAAATTTTATACAACAATACTCCTATAACATCCAACACACTATGACAATGTTGGACTTGTGCAATACCAAACAGAAAATAGGAGAATCATTCTTGAATTTCCTACAATGATGGAGGAAAATATTTGCATGATATTCTAGGCAAATACCTGAAAACAAAAAAATGGACATCTTCATTAACAATTTGGTTCCTGAAATGATCTTTCCAATACAATTGCAAGGACCACCAAGGTTTGATAAGATGATAGATAGAGCCATCAAGATTGAAGAGGTCTTGATTAAGAAAGGGGAAATCAGTATCAACAAAGAAATCAAAGATAGGAACTATCCCACCAAAGATAAGTACAAATACAGAAACAAAAATAAGAATTTTGTTAATGATGGAGTGGTTGATACTCCTAACACAAAACCAAAATCAAATGTCTTAAATCTTACAACGAGCCTTCAAGTGAGTAAGAATTTAAATTCTATAGTGACACTAATGGCTAACAAGAATTTCAATAAACCTGCTACTTGAACAGAACCTTGGGTAGCAAGACCTAAGAGAACATTTACACCATTGGGAGATACATTGTAAGTGGTCTTGAAGTCACTATTGGACAATAAAATTATTAGGATCCCTGATTCCAAACCTTGGTAACCAGAAGTAAAACCCAAGTAGTGGAACGATAATGATTATTGTGATTTTCATCGCAATAAAGGACACAAAACAAACAACTATATGAATTTAAGACATCTTATCCAAGATCCAGTTGAGGAAGGAAAATTCAAGATAGATGGACATCATACAAACAATGATCATAAAGCATTCCAAACTCCATTGCATAGCTATGAAAAAGGGGAATCTTCCAAGATAACAAGATCAACTATGCATACACTGATAATGATAATGTAATCCATATGGTGGAACCATGCAAACCTTCCATTAATGTAATCACTCTAAGAGGAATCCAAAGAAAAACTAAATCTTCTAATGTTGTAACAAGAAATCAAGCTAAGCTCACTCTCAAAGGAGCTTCAACATCTAACACACCAGCTACAACCACAAAAACCTCTAAGCAAGTAGTGTTATCTCCTAAGTTAAATCTTGTGGATCATTTGCAAAGAGCACTCTCTCAAATATCCATCCTAGAGTTGTTGAAAATCTCTCCTAGTCATAGAGAAGTTCTTGATCAACCCTTGCTTAATAATAATGTGCCAAAAGATTTAGTTGTGGACAGATTCCAAACTATGGTTGGTCACATGAATTCCCCACATTACCTAAATTTTTATGAAGAGGATGATAAGTCATTGAACCAACCACATAATCAACCATTGCATCTAGAAGTCCTAATTCATAAACACCATGTTAAGAGTGTCTTGATATATGGAGGTGCTGGTTTGAACATTTTCATGTACAACTTGGTAAAACAATTGGGATTATTAGAACATGCTATTGATCCTAGAATAAAGATAACAATAAAGGCTTATGATGAAGAAGAAAGATCCTCCAAAGGATTAGTTGTCTTACATATCAGAGTGGGACCAGTAGAGAAATATGTCCTATGTCAAGTTCTTCATTTACCACTCACATACAATATTCTTCTTGGAAGACCATGGATACACTCAATGCAAGTTGTGCCTTCTACATACCATCAATGCATAAATTTCCTCATAATAGAGTTGAGGTAACTATTCCAGCTGATACTAAATATCCTTGCAACAATCTAAAACAAATAGAGAGTATGGTTCCACATAACAAAGAAAGTTCCAACAAGATAGAGACATCCAAAGAAATGGTCTTTCGGAGCTTTGCTAAGAAGATTAATATTCAAGAAACAAGCATGGGTAAGTAAAAAATAGATTCTACAATGTCTTTGATAGATCTCCCCATATCTCCTAGAACATAAGGAAGACCTTCAACATTTAAACCTTCTAATGGAAGTGCCCTAAAAATTCATGAGGGACCAAAATGGTCAAATAAAAAGTATCATTTGAAGAAGAAAATGAAGAAAAAGTAGTCTTGCAATGGCTTTACAAAGAAGATAAAGAAGATGGAAATATCAAACATGTTGAGATAGCTACAAATAAATATGGAAAATGATATGAGATCATGAAATAAATGGGTTACAAAGGAAAAGGACCTTTGGGAAAAAGAAAACAAGGACTCGTGAAACCTATACATATGGATTTCAGAAATCCTAAAGACAACATTGGATTAGGTTTCAAGGAAGCAATATCTCATCCTATTGTAGAAAGTGGTCCTGTATTTGATAGATCAAGGGATTTAGATGATGAAGAGGAAGTAGAAGGACATCCTATTTCTTATGAAACATTGTTACTGTTACAAGGAGATTCATTATCATAACTTGGCACAAACATTGAACATGAAAAACATCCAAAAGAAGACCCAAAGGAAGAATCAACAGAAGAACTTGAAAGGGAACAAGAACAAGAAGTTCCTATTGTAGACACACCTCAGTTTGATGAAGAACCTTCACAAGAACCATTGCAAGAAGGAGAAAATGATGCTAATGGAGAAGATGAAGTACCCATGAATATTGCCCACTTCTTGGAGGTTTCATATTATAGTCAGGTAGACTCACATGAATATGAATGGGATATCCTTTCTGATGCTACCATGGATATAGAAGTGGATGTGATACATAAATTTTCTCCTAGAGTCTTGATTGAAGAAGGAGAGAATTCTAATGCTAGATCACTAGAGTTAGATTTGCATAACATTAACATGAACTCTAATAATAATGAACATGAATCTAATAATCCTAACACTTATTTAGAAAAAAACTTAATGGAAAATGTCTTGCATGTTAATAATGTTGGTATTAATGTGGTGTTGTCTCTTGAACCTACTGAATCCTTGTCCTTATTACATCTTGAATTGATAGACTAGAATGAGCCTACATCCACAAGCTTTCTATCCTTTGACAATGACTATTACATAGCCTATTATCTAAATGCTTGTGAACCCTTCCTTTCTTCCACTAGTGTAAAGAGAGAAACCATGATTGAGGAGCATATCAAGTTTGTCAATCTCAAAAGTAAAAACAAAAATAATAAGAGATCTGATGGTGAAAACCACCTAGTGGTAGTGTCAGATCCTAAAAGAGAAAAATAAAAAGACTTATCCAATGGTGAAAACCTCCTAGAGGTGCCAAATGATGGTACTCTTGATATCCTCCTTGATCACTTTGATGAAAGATCTTCAGTTTTGATTGAACCAACACAACCCATTAACTTGGGAACAATGGAAGCTCCTCAGCTAATACACATTGCTTAGTCACTGACAGAGGAATAAAAGATCTAATTCACCAATTTAATCAAAGAAAAGAAGATCAACTTTTCTTGGTCTTACATAGATTTTCCCAGATTGGATATAGATTTGATTATGCATCACTTGTCTATTTATCCTAATATAAAACCAGTAAAGCAAAAACTAAGGAAAATGAATCCACATGTGGCATTACTAGTCAAAGAAGAATTGGAAAAACTATTGAAAGATGGATTCATTATAGAAATTGATTATGCAGAATGGATTTCAAACATAATTCTTGTTTCTATGATAAACAAGTCCATAAGAGTTTGCACAGACTTTAGAGATTTAAACAAGGCTTGTCCTAAAGATTATTTTCCACTTCCCAACATTGATATGATTGTGGACTTGACAATATGATATTAGATGTATTCATTGATGGATGGATTTTTTGGATACAATCAAATAAAAATTTCCCTTGAAGATCAAGAAAACACCACATTCACATGTGCATGGGGAACATATTGTTGGAATTTTATGCCTTTTGGTCACAAAATGCAAGTCCAACTTACCAAACAGAAATAACCACAATATTCCATGACATGATGCATATAAACATGGAGGACTATGTAGATGATACATTGGAAAAATCCAAGATAAGATCAACACACATAGAAGGTTTGAGGAAAATCTTGGATAGAATGGATCAGTTCCAATTAAGGCTTAATCCCAAGAAGTGTGCATTTGGGGTATCATCAGGAAAACTGTTAGGATTCATAGTTTTAGCAAAAGGAATTGAAGTAGATCCAGCAAAAGTGAAAGCTATTCTTGAGATGAAACCACCTAGAAATATCAGTCAAATGAGGACAATTCAAGGCAAGCTACAATCCATAAAAATATTTATCCCTCAGTTAGAAGATAAGGTACAACCTTTCACAAAGCTGATTTATAAGGGAACTACATTCACTTGGGATGAGAAATGCGAGGAAATTTTTTCCCAAGTCAATAAATATCTCATGAATCCTCCAATCTTAATGGCTCCAATCTATGGAAAACCTTTATTTCTCTACATATTAGCAACAGATACATCATTAGGAGTATTCTCGCATAAGAAGATGAATCAAAGAAGGAGAGAGCTATATACTATATTAGAAAAACTTTGGTCACATATGAGTTGAACTATTCAATAATTGAGAAAGCATTCGTAGCAATGGTGTTTGCATCCCAAAAACTTAGGCATTACATGTTGGCACACAAGGTAAAGCTAGTATCTAAGATTGATCCACTCAAGTATCTATTGAGTAAAGCAATGCTGATAGGAAGACTAGCAAAGTGGGTCTTAATCCTAAGTGAGTTTGACATTGAATATGTTGACAGAAAGGCTATTAAAGGACAAGTGATTGTGGATAAACTTGTAGAAACTTCATTGACAGAGGACAATCCATTGCATGTGGAATTTCTAGATGAATCTATCATGCACTTAATAGAGCACCCCTAGAAAATGTATTTTGATGGCTCCTTCACACATCAAGGATCAGGAGCTAGATGCTTATTCATTACACCACAAGGATATAACATCCTGAAAGCATACAAGATTATTTTTCCATGTACAAACAACATAGCAGAGTATGAAGCTCTTGTGAATGGACTCAAACTTGCAATAGAATGGAAAATTGTTGAATTACACATCTATGGAGATTCACAACTCATTATCAATCAAGTGAATGGTGATTATGAGATGAAAGATGATAAGATCATTCCTGATAAAACAATAGTGGATGACTTGAAGAAATACTTTTTCTTTGTTACATTTGAAAAAATTCCAAGATTAGAGAACATAGCAGCTAATGTGATGGCTACTTTAGCATCCATGTTACAACTAGAGGAACATCAATTTCGCTATGATTTCCTAGTGGAAGAACTCCCATTTCCTGCCTATGACTCACCTGAATCCCAAATTGTTTGTGCCATTAAAACCCAAGTTTTATCCAAATATGCCCATATCTACTCCTATCTTAAAGAACACACAATCCTTGAAGGATATTCTAGAAATGAAAAGAGATCCCTCATAAGAGAAACATCACGTTATATAACCATCGCTAATGACTTGTATAGACGTGGTCTAGATGGTATGCTTGTTAGGTTTTTAGAAAATGAAGAGTCTAATCATGCATTAAAATAAGTTCACGAAGGTGTGTGCAGGTCACACTCAAATGGTTTTTCATTAGCCAAGAAACTCTTAAGGGTCAGTTATTATTGGCCCACAATGGAAAAAGATGCTATCCACTTTGCAAAAACTTATAAGAAATCCTAGATCCATGGCAACCTGATACATGCTCTAGCTAGAGAGCTGATTCCTTTCATAATACATTGGCCATTCCAACAATGGGCCTTTGATTTGGTTGGTCAGATTTACCTAGATTCATCTAGTGGACATAAATACATAATTACTACAACTGAGTATTTTAAAAACTGGGTGGAAGTTGTCTAACTGTCTAATGCAGCTGGAAAACAAATCACAATGTTCATCTTGAACTACATCATCTTCCATTATGAAATACCCTCATTGATTGTGACTGACAATGGGGTTTAATTCAAGAACAAAGACATGGATGAGATGTGTCTTCAATTTAAAATCACTCAGCACTGTTCGCCGATCTATTACCCTCAAGGTAACAGACAGGCTAAAGCATTAAACAAAACCATTTTGAAAATATTGCATAGGACAATGAGCAAATTAGGAAGGGATTGGCATCTGCAAACCAATTGAGCATTGTGGAATTACAAAACAATCTTTAGAACACTAACTAGCGCAACTCCTTTTTCACTAGTTTGTGGATCAGAAGCAGTCTTACCAGTTGAGGAAGAGATTCCACCACTGAGGATATCATTAAAACATCTAGTCACTAATGAGGACTATAAAATATCTAGACTACAAGAGCTAGAATTGCTAGATGAGCACAAAAAATAGGTGTTTGATCATCTTAAAGTTTATCAAAAGAGAATGTCAAGATGATACAACAAGAAAGTGAAACCAAGAAATTTTCAGGTAGGAAATCTAGTCCTAAAAGAAAATCATAAAAATCAACAGAATCGAGAACAAAAGGGAAAGTTTGAACCCAATTGGCTGGGTCCCTTTGTCATAACAGCAACATTTTGATCAGGAGCCTATCAATCATCTACACCCAAAGGAGATGTTTTAATAGATCCATTCAATACTCTACACCTAAAAAGGTTTTATGCCTGAAATTCTTGAGGTAGCTTCTATACAGTGAAAAGAGTCCTGAAAAAAGTACAAAAAAATTAGAAAAAGTTCCTAAAGAAAAGCAAAAACAACAAATATAGATCATGAAAAAAATAAAAAACAATGGAAAAAGTCCTGAAAAAATGACCATCTCAGTGAAAACCTAGCAAATAGGCGCATTGGTGAGTTTAAAAAAATAGAAAAGAGAAAAATTTAAAAAAAATTGGAAAAGATAAAAAGTGTCTTGGTGAAAACCTGGTAAACTATTGCCATGATAGCAAAAATAGAAAAGGTTTGGCCAAGTGGTGAAAAATTGGTAAACATGCGCTACTTTTAATCAATGATCTATCTATCAAGACAACACTAGTGTACTTTGGCTGATGTAAATTTCAGCTTGTACATATCTTTCTGTCACTTTCGTGGCAAGCCAAATCTTGAGATGAACTATCAGAAAAGCATACCTTCCTAAGATTGGAATCTATCCACATTAAGATCCTAGGTAAACTATTTTCCCTAGGGGGAAATGATCAAGATCACACATATCCTTAAATCACTGATAGGACTTTCCTCTAGGGTGTCGTTTATCCCTAAGCATCCACAATTGAAATTAAACTATGCCAACAAAGGTATTTTTAAATACCACCTGAGTTCACAATTGACAATAAACTATGAACAAAGGTATTTTTCAATACCACCCTAGTCCACAATAGATAATAAACTATGACCAACAATAGTATTTCTTAATACTCAAACCTCAAAAATATTCCCAAACACTATGTCATGATGATAAGAGTGTTCCTAAACACTAATCAGATGAGCTGCTTATGGATGAAAAATAAATCTTTGATTGATAATAATTCTTATGCGTGTGTTTGCAAATTAATCAACGATGTTCCTAAACACTATAATCACAACTACCTATTTAAAAGTAAACACATTGGTTATTATAAAGGAATAAGTAAATTTTTCTTATTATCAATTTTTTATTGTTATGTCCCCTTGAGTGATTTGATGATGTCTATGGATTAGAGGAACAAGGACTGGGGGCATAACATTTTCTTTGTCTTCTGTTTGTGGTGATAAATTTGATGAACTAAGGTGATCATGGGGAATGGGTGTATACTATAAGTGCCTCCAGCATGATTGGAATGCCATGTATACCTCGATCTATTTCCTATGAAATCTTTAGTGAGGTTGGATTTATTTCCTTGTCTGTTTTAAACTACAATGAAAAACTACTTCCTAGTAAGGTACATAGTAAAATGGATTATACCCAAGGATATGAATATAAAATAAAAGGTCATTGCGGGTATATATTTACACATTATGCACTAGAAAAGAAAAGGGTTTATATAAAATAGGAAGTAACTGAGAGAACATTCTAGGCTACATGCTTTAATGTTTAGGTTATCTTTCAACATGACAAACGAGAGGGAAGTATTCATATTTTCATGATTGCCAAATCTATCAGTGAAAATTGTACTATCCTAATGAGGTCCCATTACAAATGCTCTATGATGATAATTAATCCACCTTGAATAAATAGTGACTATCGTTGGTGTCTTAGTCTAGGTGCATTTCATTTGATTAAGTGCATTAAATTCATTCTTAGTTACATATCATATTAGTTTGCATTAGGTTCTTTTAGACACATTTCATGTTTTTAGTTGCATTGAAATTCATTTTAAATTGCATTCATTTTTAATATAGTTGCATTTATTTTAAGTTGCATAAGCATGAATGTTTGAATTCAATTATCTAAAGCATTAATGTGAGTTGAAAATTCTTAAAAACTTAAACCATTTCTCATGTTTGACCAAGTACATCATGAAATCATAAATAACTGAAATAAAATGACTAAGTATATATCACTGATATCCATTTACATTCATAATCCATTTCATATCATCAACCATCTTCATAAGTGCTTCCATAATCATTCATCCATAAATAAAAGTGAGATGTCCATATATCTCATATACATCCATACACATACACGAAATAAAGATTTCATACATTGCATTAAACCATCACATGAGTTTTCATCCATACATTCATAAACATTTGAAAATACAAAAACATGAGCATATATTAGTGAAATATATCATGATATGATTCTATCATCATCTAATTTAATTTTGACCAAGTATAAACATCACATCAATATCCATAAGCATAAGATGCATATCAGATATATCACATGTGTAGAAATTCAAGCATCATAGATCAGATATCAGAACCAAAAACAAGATAATATAGGTGAAACATCCATATCAGAATCATCGATGAATCAGGAGCATTAGAATATCAGCGGTATATCAAAATCATAATGACAAAATAGTATATCAAATCATGAATGAAACAAGTATCAAAGTATCAATGTATCAACAATAAATAGTCCATGGGACATGAGAGAGTATATTAGTCAAAAATGGTACAAATACATCATGTCATCAATGAAGTACAATATATTAGAGATACAAATATAAAACTACAAAATGTCAAGCCTCACTGGCTCCCTCATCCTCTTGTGGAGGATCAGGAGGGGATACATCCACTCTACCAAGGATTGAAGGAGGCATAGAACCATCTCACTACTGAGCTATGACTGAATATAGAGGTGCTCTCTGAGGTGCAAGAACAACAACACAATACAAAGAAAAATAATATGTCACTTGCTGCCCCTAGTGGGTGGCTATGTGAGCATACCTATCCTGATCCGCTCTCATCTAACTCAACTGAGTATCTCTCTCTAATAATCCTTCCCAGAGTGTGGCTACTTCCAAATGCAATGCAACTCTCTCCTGCTCACACTGAGAAAGTTGATCCCCATCACCACCTGTAGGAGGATCTTAGCATGCCTATTGTAGATCCTCATCCTCCCCTCATCCTTCCATCCTCTAATGTTGTATGTGCTCATCTCTGTAAAGAAGTGGCCCTGTATCTCTCTAAGGGGGGTCACTCTCAAGTGCCGCTATTGTTGCTACCCTGCATCTCCTCCGGAGGTCCACCGTTTGTTGCTATCACCTCCACCTCCTCAACCTCTACCTCCACTTCCTCCACCATTGCTACCATCTCCATCATCACCTCCTCCTCCTTTGACTTCCTAAGCTCCATCCCTCCCTCAATCTCATCCCTTGTCCCTGCCTCTCCCACTATCTCTGCCTCAAGCAACTTGACCTTGGCTACCACCATCATCAACACGATCATAATCAAGCACATCCTCTAAGCAAGGAGAGACCTCATCAGGAGCTGTGAATCAAGGATATGGGTGCTAAATATAATGTGTATGATATGCATCAATAACCCACCATGAAGTATCTCCGGATGATACTCCTAGGAAACAATATAAATATGAGAGATCTCATGTACTACAGTCTCATAAATCAATCTAGACCCCCACTGGGCCTCCTCATCTCTGATGTGAGCATAAGTTGCCATCTCCTAGAAAAGACCATGTACCTTGTCATATTGTTGGGACACATGAGTAATTAGAAACCTCTCAATAATATACCTAGTATGCCCCACAAGGTACCTACTCTGAAAGAAGAAGGGCATCTTCCTGGTGTTTGAGGGTCATCCCTTACAATATAAGTATGGTCTCCAAATAAGATTAGTGACAACATCAAGTACATGCCTCTAGTACTCTAACCTGCCCAGATGGGGTTGTTGCAATAATCCAAAATACATATAAATGTATTGTAGACCGGTGTCACGGTGCCTCTCTATTGTGGGTCATGTGATGGGGATATGCTCCCACACCCCGACCTGAAGAACTAAAATAGCAATAGTCATCATGCGAGAATTCTAATACACAATCTCATGAAGCTCTTTGTACATATGAGCTAATATAAAACTCCCCCATGAAAATCAATGAGGCAATCAGATCATATCCTCAAAGACCCTGGACCAGCCGCACATAAAACCATGCTAATCCTGATCTGACATCATCAGTCCTCCAATAAGTCCAGCTAAGTACATAGGGAGTGGCACATAGTTGGCCACCATGTGGTCCCAACTAAGATAACACCTAGAAATGGTATCATCATGGAACAATCTGTGCGCATCCACCATAACTGCAGCACCAGATGCCTCATACTCCACTTGGGCCCCTATCACTGGATCATGTAGAATATGCTAGATATCCTCAAGCATCATAGTTATCTCACCATTCAAAAGGTGAAAGGTGTTATTCTATGAGTGTCACCTCTCCGCCAGTGTGGTCAATAATCCATGATTCACCCAAATATTGGGTAAATCTGCTAAACTCCATAATCCACATCACATAATAGTGTGGTGTTCACCTACTGAGAGCTGCTCATGCAACTCTAGGACCTGAGTAGGTCGAGGATATCTAAAGAAAATAACATAAAAATGTGTCTGCACAATAGAAAATAGGGGCACTATGTCAGCATTAGACCAAAGAAGTTGATTGGAAATTTCTTAAAAAGTTCAAAAAGATAAGTGAAATTGGCTCAAAAATTCAAAAAATAAAAAATGATCCTATTTTCCTAGAAACAATCTAAGAAATATGGGATGCAAGCTAGGAAATCTTGAATATGACTCAAGAAATCTAGGACGTGATCCAGAATTCAGATGCAACCCTGTTTTGACTAAAAATGATAAAAAGACAAAAATTGTTATGAATTTTTTTGAATTTAACCGAATGTGACCCGAAAGGGTGCGATCTGGGAAATACCAGATATGATCTGGAATTATGGGAAAAATAGGATGCGACATAGGATTCACCGCGTGCGATACCACATCTGAGATGCGATTGGAAATTAAAATGCCTATAAAAGATGTAAAAATGCATGAAATTCAAATTTTCAAATTTGATAAGGATCATTGTCGGGCACTCACAGGTCCTATGTAATGTAGAGGTTAGTCATGTTATCTTGCTATCTCACATTGGTGCTTCTTTGTAGGGTAACCCATCTTCACTTAGAGCTTAGTAAATCTCAAAGGTAAAAAATGAAAATGGACTTTTTGACCAATTTAAGTCTCCCAAAGACCTCGAAGACCTAAAGGACATTAATGATAAGAGATCACAGAGGCTTCATATCGGAACCAAAATCAAAACACGTAATCTATATCACTCAAATGCTGTAAAAATAGAGTTATAGAGCTGAGTCAACCTTCAAAATGTAGAGGTCAACTATGGTTAAATTGCAATCAAACAGGGGAAAAATGAATAAAAAGATTACTGTAAATATTGCAAATCAGTGTGATAATGAATTTCACTCTAATCAAAGGTCAACAAAAGTCAAAGGCACTTTAAGAGAGCTACACAAAGCGTAATTAATGCACAAAATGTTTTCCAGAAGCTGTCAAAAGTGATTTTCTCACTCATGCATCAAATTTTCACACTAGGATATTGTATAAACACAAATCAAACTTGGTCAACTCTCAATTTTATTGGTCAAATAGTGTTCTTTTAACACTAAAATTGATCTTAATTGCTTACTAATACTTCCTAATCTATTTTCTCTTGATCCATATTCATTTCAATCACGTTAACTATCTTCATAAATGCTTGAAAACAATGATTTTAATTGAATTTGTTCCAATTTTGGTCCCGAGGGGGCATAATCATACTAAAATTCAAATTCTTCAAATCAAATTCTTTCACGCCAGGGGCATGATAGTTTCTTCAATCAAGTTGATGTTCTTAATCTTTACGACATTGATCAATTTCATCGCGTCAAATCAAATTGGTTATTTTTCAGCATGTTCAGTTACCACAAATCAAATTTAACTAAAATTTCTTTTCAGAATCTATTATCGGTTCTCATTCAAT